>CAUYON010196315.1:0-10390 GCA_963573935.1 Arctocebus calabarensis
GCTATTTAAGTTTAAAGTCAAATAATGAATATTGTAAATCATAGATTAAGTGTGCACATGACTACAAAAGTATATAAGGTAGTCAGAAATAAAGTTAATTTGCTACATGCCACAACAGAGCTTGTAGCCTGCTTCTTGTGCCCTTAACATTAGAGTGTGGATCTACACCTGAGGTAAAACTATAGCCCCTTGCGTCTCGGGTCACGCAACACTCCCTTTTCAACCCTGAGGTATAATGCTAAGTTGACTTTGGTTCATATTGGACTGTCAGGGTGGATGTCTGATCTCAACTCTTGATGTTCTTTTGCCTAAAGAATGACCAGACACAAGAACATGTCAGTTCCAGCCTTTTGCACACTGTTATCGAAGATCTTTGGGTGGTAACTACAAGGAAAAAAGAAAGGAAAGGAAAAGAGAAAATCGCAAGTTTGGGCAGTATGACAAAGAAGAAGTAATTGCACAGGAAGAAGTTTTTAGTGTAAAATAGATTGTGTCTGTCTCTGCAAGTAGAGAGACTGATTACTTCTTTCTGAAGATTCTGCTTTCTTTAAAGGCTTCCCTGTCCACTTTCATCCTTACTGCAAGGTATGCCTGTATTTATTCTATTATTTATTCATTTATTCTTTCTTTTTGCTTGTATCAGGATGTGTCAAACCAATACCTATTATGAATTTTACTTATATGTTTTGTATTTCTTACCACACCTCCAGAAAAGAAAGCCATGATGCAGGCATTGAATGTGAGACCTGTGATATGGATACTAAAAGTGAATCTAAGAAGATAGCCAGTGACATCAGATGAGGAGGATTATGAGGACGGATTTTCAAAGGCATAATCACAGGGGTTGAGACATGTTTAGTTCATTTTTTACTCTCCTAGGGGCCCTGCTTTTTTGTTCTAAATTAAATGGATTGAAATGAATAAACAGCCAGTGAGAAACACAATTTGCATTATTTCATCTTTCCTTTCCACCTCTAGTGGCTGGCAGTAGCTGTTCTCCTGCCCTACCTTGGCTGCATCCTGGATCCCTCTTTCTCTATCTCTCCTTTCTTCCATGGGCATGTTTCCTGCCACTCTCCCCAAGACCAACATCAGGCTGCCTCCTGCAGCCCTGCTCCTGCCCAGCTTCTGGCCTACCTTCTGCAGGTATCTTCCTAGCCTGTAGTGGCTGCCCCCATTAGACCTCCTGCCCTTATCTTGGGCTGCCTCCTGCACTTCTCACCTACCCCCTGGGTGACCCTCTGAAGTACCCCTTCACTGGTGTGAAGAGCTCAAACTTTGCAGCTGTCCTCTGCCCCATAAAGCTCTCTTCCTAACCCCCTTTTTAATGTTTCCCCTGCAACTGTCCTCAAGTCTTCCTGCTGGCAGTCACCTTCAGCCCTCCCTCCATTATCCCTGCCACTGGTAGCCTCTTAAACCTTCCTCCAGTCTGGTCTCAGACCACACAGTGCTGCCCTCCTCCCTTTTCAGTCTAGGCCATCCCCTACAGCCCTTCTTCCTCACTGCCACCTACAACCCACTGAAATTCTTCTCCAGTCCTACCCTGCATCACCACTTGCAACACTCCTCATTTTCCACCCTAGGCTACCCCCTGCAGAATTTGTCCCTCTACCTTCTGGCTGCTCTTGCAGCAATCCTCCCTCCCTGCCTCCATCCTCTCCCTGCAGCATCCACTTGGCTCCTGTTAATCCACCTCAGTAGCGCTCTTCTTGCTTTCCCATGCAGTTCCCCCTTCTCTCTACCTGCTCTGGACTTCCCCTTACAGTCCTCCTCTCACCCTGCCAGTGTCAGGGCCCTGAAACTCTCTTATCAGCTTCCTGTGGACCACCCTCTGCATTTCTCTTCCCATACCATCCAGGGCTTCCTCCCACCTACAGACCACCTTCCTACCTATCTTAGGCCTTCCCCTCAGGCCTTACAGCTCCACTGTGGGCCTGACCCACTGCTCTTCTCCTGTCCCCTGCTGCCATACTTCCTCCATCCCTTGAGCTCATTTCCGTAGCTCTCTTCCCACCCTGCCTCAAGCCACCCTGTGCTGCTCTCCTCCCTCCTGCTGAAGACTGTCCCTTGCTGTCCTCCTTCAGATTAGCCCCAGCCCTCCATTTGCAGCACTCCTTTCTCCCTGCTGGGGACTACTTCCTGCAGCTTTCTTCACTCCCTGCCTCAGGTCCACACCCTGCAGCTGTCCTTCAGCTCCCTGATGCCCTACTTCCTCCCTGACACTGGCTCTCCTCTTTCATTCCTCCTCTAGCCCTGCCAAGGGATTGCCAGCTGTAGTCCTCCTTTCTCCCCTAGGCAGGCCAGAAAAGAAAAACTTTCTTCTTCCCTACTGTGAGGCCATCCCTGGCATCCCTCCTCAGACTAGCCCTGTGTAGTCCCCTGAATCCCTCCTGAGTCTGCAGCATGGACCCACTCCCTGAAGCTCTCCTCTCTCCTGCCCCAGGGCAAACCCTGCAACCCTACTCCTGCCTGGCTTCAGGATGCTCCCTGAATCCCTCCATCTGCCCTCCCAATCAGGCTGCTATCTGTAGCCCTCCAGTGTCTCACTTTACGTTTCCTCCCATGTCCCTCCTCATTTCCCAGCATGGACCACCATCTGCATCTCTTTTCCTTCCCCCTACAACCATCTTTCTGCCCACCAACTCACTGAAGCTATCCTCCAGCCATCTGTTGCCAAACTCCCTCCCCACCATGGGCCCTGATCTCTGAGGCTTTCTTCCTTCCCTGCAGCTCTCCTCAGGCCCCAATTCAGGCCACCTCCAGCAGTCCTCCACCTGCCTCCATCCGGTCCTCTCACTGAAGCCCTCCACCTGTCCCCCCGCCATGGGTGCTCCCTGTAGCTCAACTCCCACCTTCCCATGGACCTCCACCTTTTCTGCTGTGGGGTACACCCTGCAGCACTCACTCCTCCCTCATTGTCATGCATAGGTCCTTGAATTCAGCATACCTCCCTGCCACTGATGGCTGCTGGTAGCCCTCTTCCTGTAACACCCAGGGCAGTCTTCCTATAGATAGTCTCTCTTTCTGCAGCAGACGTCCCTTTGCCAGTATTCTTTCCACCCTGCTACACACCTGTCCCTCTCAGTTCTACTCCCATCTTTCCTCAAGGCACTCTCTGCAGCTCTCATCCTGTTGGTGGCTCCCTTGTAGCTCTCCTCCTGCCCCATGTAGCCTCCTACATTTTCCCCTTATTCTGCCCCCTGCATTTATTCTCCTACTCAGTTTAGGGCTGCCCCCCTGTAGCCAACCTCCCATTTAGTCTCTGGCCCAACAATCGCCTACTGCACTACTCCACTCTGCTGTCCTCCTTCAAGAGCTCCCTTCACTCCCGCCTCAGGCCACTTTCTGCACCTACTGCACTACTCCACTCTGCTGTCCTCCTTCAAGAGCTCCCTTCACTCCTGCCTCAGGCCACCTTCTGCAGCTCCCTCAGTCACTAGATGCCCTTTGTGGCACTCCTGTCTTGCCCCAGGCCACCCCCTGCAGCTGTCTTTCTGATCCCTGCTGCCCTACTTTCTCCCCTGACTGGGGACTTCTACCTGAAGACCTCTTAATGCCCTAGGTCCAGCCTCTGGCTGCAGCTCTTCATCAGCCCCACCAGGGGCTATTCCCCAAAGCTCTCTTCCTGCTCTCTGCTGCCCTAATTCCTCCCAATTCAGGCCTTCCACTTACTCCTTTCTCCTGTAGTCAGCTTTGAGGTGGACCACCTCCTCCCTTCCTTCTATTGGCCCATCCCATATAACACTCTTCCTTTTCTGCTGAGGATCTGCAACCTGCTACCCAGCTCATGCCCCATTCATGCCTCTTTACATGACACCTCCTGAAGGCCTGCTCCCTCCCTGCCAATGGCCTGTCTCCTGCAACCCTACAAGCCTGGCCTCTGGATCTTTCCCTGCAGCCCTCTTCTCTTCCTACTTGGGCATGCTGCTGGAAGCTCTCTTGACTGTCTAATCAAGGGATAAGATCAAAAGATTTTAAATGTGAAAATCTTCAAAATAGTTTAAAAATGTATACAAAACAAGTAGTGGTGGTAATGAAATGAAAAGAGTTAAGCATGTTGTTTGGGAATCAAATTCAAACTTAAATACTTCTGGTAAGTTAAATTAAATTACATTGGGCCTAAACCTGGCTTTATACTTTAAAGCCTATCCTATCAAGTAAAACACCTGCAACCTAATTTAAGAACAGAGTCTTGGCCAGTCACAGGCTGCAAGTGATCTTACTATGTCCTGATGTGTGTACTTGGCCATGTATGTGTAAAAGGCTATGTCAGGACTTATGGACCAGCTAAATGTACAGAACTCTGTCAGCCTCTGTTGGCCATGTGCATGGACATAGCTATGCCTGCCTCTGTGGGCCAGGTGCATGTACCTGACTCTGTAGGTCTTACATGGCTATACCAGGCCTTGTTGGCCATCCACTTGTACATGAATGAGCCATGTTCTATGAGCCATGTATATTTGCATGGCTATGTCAGGCTGAGTGACTCCTATATATGCATTGAGTCTTCTAGACCTCTTGAGCCATTTAAACATACATGAATGTGCCAAGCCTTGTGGCCAGGTTCATATACCTTGCTATACTAGGTTTTTGAGCGATATACCTCACTGTACTAGACCTGGTGACTATCTACAGGCACATTTCTGGGCCAGGACTTGTGGGCTATGTATACGTACATAAATGTTCTAGGACATATGAGACATGTACATGTACAAGCCTATGTCAGTTCTGTGGGCCATGTTCATGTACATGACTGTGTCAGGCCCTGTGAGCCATATGCATATACATGCATGACAGGCTCTGTGGGCCATGTTTATGTACTTTGTTGTGCCCAGCCTTTTCAGCCATGGATATGTACATGGCCATGACAGGTTCTGTTAGTCATGTACATGCACAACACTATTCATATCCATGGCTGTTTTAGGCCTTGTGGGCAATAACATGGGTAGGTGTTTACCAGGTTCTGTGGGCCATGTGTACATGGCTATGCCAGTCCTAGGGTGCCATGTCAGTGTACATGACAGTTTTATGCTCCTGTCCATGTGCATGGGCATACCTGTGCCTGGCCTTGTGGGCCTTTACATGTGCATGAGTATGCCAGGCTGTCTGTGCCATGTACATGTATATGTCTCTGCTAGGCTATGTGGGATATGCACATGTACGTGACTGTGCCAGGCTCTGTGGCCTAAGTGCAGGAGCTTGAGTGTGCTAGGCCTTTTAGCCATCTTCTTGTTCATGTCTATGTCAGGCCTTGTGGGCCAAGTGCATGTACATGACTATAACAGACCTTTTGGACACATGAATGTCCATGACTGTGCTATGCTTTGAGGGCCACTTGCATTCATATGACTATGCCTATATTTGTGGGCCACATGCATGTAACTATGCTAAGCTCTGAGGGCCACATACATATATATGACTATGCCTGGGGATGTAAGCTATGCAAATATACTTAGATGTGCTTAGGGTTGTGGGCTATGTGCATGTACATGGATCTACCAGGGTCTGTGTGCCATACATATACTGGACTGTGCAAGGCATTGTAGGCCATATACAAATACATGGCTATGCCAACACTTGATTGTTATAAACACAAACATGAGTTTGCCAGGTTCTGTGGGTCATGTACATGTATATGCTTATGCTAGGCTCTGTGAGTCATGTGTATATACATGTGACAGTGACAGCCTAGTTGGCCACATGCATGAACATGTGCCTCCTCTGAGGTCCATGTGCATGTAAAAGAGTGAGCCAGGCTCTGTGGGTTCTTTTGATCTACAAGATCATATACATGTGCCTGGATGTGCCTTGCACGTATGCAAGCATAAGTCATGCCATGTGGGTCTTATACATGTACGTGACTGTGCCAGACTCTGTGGCCCATCTACATGCACTTGGATATGCCAGGTCTCGGATGCCATGTTCGCATACAAGTCTTGGACAGGTCTTGCAGTCGATGCAGTCTCTATGGGCCATGTGCACAACAGTGCCATACTCCCTGTTATTTATGTATACATGACTATGCTAGGGCTGGTGGCCATGTACATGTACATGCCAGGCTCTGTGAGCCATGTACATGTATGTGCCTGTGTCACATACCCATAGAGTACATAGCCATAACTTCTGGACCATGTCTATGTACATGAATGTGTTAGAACTATGAGCCATGTAAATGTACATGACTCAGTTGTGTGGGCCATATACATCCACATGCTTGCTCCAAGCCTTATAACCCATGACATGTACAAGTTTGTACCAGTCTTTGTGGATCATTCTCATATACATGATTATACCAGGCTTTATGTGCTCTGTACATTTATGTGACTGTACCAGGCTCTGTGGGTAGTGTCCATGTAAATTAGCATTATAAGTTCCCTTGCATGGACCATGTACATGTGTATACACGGCTCTGCTAGGCCATATGTGCCTTGAACATGTACCTGGCTTTGTGGGCCTTATTGTGCCAGTCTCTGTGCACCACCTACATGTACATGGCTATGACAAGCTCTTTGAACATTTATGTACACATAAATGACTGTGCCAGGGTCTGTGGGCAGTGTTCATGTACGTGACTGCGCCAAAATCTGTTGGCCATGTTCATGTTAATGGCTATGTATGTACCTGTCTGTGCTATGATCAGCAAGTCATGTATGTATATGAGTGTAACACGCTCTGTATCCACTTACATGTACAGATCTCTTCCAATATCTGAGGCTTAGTACATGCAGATGACTGTGTCTGACTCTGCAGGTAAAGTATACTTAGATGCCTGTGCCAGGGCATTGATGCCATGTACCCATACATGACCGTAACAAGCCCTATGTACCATGTATGTTTACATAGAATGTTGCAGACCTTTTATGCCAAAACCACAAACACGACTGTTCCACAATCTGTGGGCCATGGCCATGTGCATGTATGTATATGGGCTACACCCTGTGGCATATGTGTACATACATGACATTGCCAGCTTAGCTGACCATGTGCATGTACATGTGCTGCTCTGAGGGACATGCACATGTATCAATTTGAGCCTGGCTCTGTGGGCCCTACTGATTCATATTTCTGATCCAATCATTGTTGACCCAGTCATGATGTACCTGGACGTTCAGACCATGTCAGCCATGTCAGTCATGTACATGACTATGCAAAGCTTTGTGGGCCATATCTATGTAAATGATAGTGCTAGGCTTGTTAGAGGCATGTATATGTACATAACTATGACCTTGTCAAGCCTTGTGGCCAGGTCCATACATTTCTGTGCCTAGCCTTTTGGTCATGTTTATGTACACGATTGTGCAAGATAGTGAGTCATGTACATATACATTTGTGTGCCTTGTCTTGCTGTCCATGTACATGAGCATGATTGTGTTGGGCTCTATATTTCACGTGTATATACACAACTGAGTCAGAGACTGACTAATATGCAGTCTCTATGGGCCATGTGCATGCATATGAGTTTGACAGGTCTTTTGGGCCATGTATTTGAACAGATCCTGGCACAGCCATGTACATAGCCCTTCCTTCCCACAGGAGAGCTTGTAGTTCAAGGGCAAGTATAGTGGAGGCCAGAGGTTAGTTAATGTCCCTTAACTGTGTCACTCATATCTCAGAGCATTCTAATGTGGTGCTGAAGCTGTCCTAAAATACAATCTTCCTATAGACATTTATAAATTCCTTTCTATTAAGTCAGCTAGGGTGAGGTGGTTTGTTTGCAAACGCAGGTGCTATTCCATAGCTGCCCTGTGAAGGGAACCCTGATGACCCATGGGGAAGTATGCAGCAGATAGTGGCTAGGATCAAAGGGCCAATGATGCCTAAGTCACCAAGAGGGACAGGCAGAGTGCCTGGATGCTTCCTAAGACATAGAAATTGCAAGGACATTGATTTCTCCCAAACTCTACATATGGGATCAGTGCAATAACTAGGGTAAAGGGTGAACAGGGATAGATAGAAGACAGAATTTTGTGGAATCTAACAAGCATGAGACAACTGATGTTGTCATGAGACACATCATGAGACACTTAATGTGTGCCAGATGTGTGTCACTACATCACTGAACTATCATGGCACCTGTAATATTGATCAACAAGGCCATTTGTATGCCCACGACACAGACAACATTCCTAATTCAAGTCACTTCATATGCACAGAGGTTACACAGTAACAGGAATTACTGAGGGTGGCCCCAGCCCAGAGTCACTGAGCTGGGATCTCTAGGGGAGGGTTAGGGTCTGCATCTAATGACCACTGCAGAGGGGATTTTGTACTTCTGTGTGAGAACCACTGCCTCATGCAAAGCTGGATCACCTATCCCTGAAACAGGCTTCTTGTATTTGTTCACTGCATCTGGCTTGTAAGGCATGCTGAGAATCCTACATGCACTCCAAAGATTTGCCCTCCCCTGCCTGAGCTCTCTGCTAGTTCCAGTGACCAGGGCCAATATGTAGCCCTGTGGTGCAGTTTCAGATTTCTCTGACCTTCCTTGCAGATGGCTAGTCTGAACCTTTGCCTCCCAGGCTGCTCACTTGTGAGGACACCTTGTTGGAATTGTGTTGTGTACTACCCAGGATCAATGATGATGAAACCAATGTTTGGTTAACTGAGGGAGGCACTCTGCACAGGCAAGGCAGAGAGAGCACATGGCAGTGAGCTGCCCATGGTTTGTTCACACCCTATTTTTTTTCCAGAGTGAGAGGAACACCAATATACAGGGTGGACCAATCTTGTAGGGGCAGCTGTTATTTGTGATGAAAACAAGCTCTTTCTGAAACATTCCATTGCTGGGCGATTGTGATATCCATAGACCATGTCTCTCTGGTGTTGACTATAAATGTCCCCAGGGCCTGAAAATATGCCTGGCAGCCTGCCTTCCTGGGCTGAGGAAAGGGCTCACTAAGTGGGCAGAAAACACATTTAGATTTACATTTTATGTTGACATGACTTATGAAATGAAGAAGCAGTCACCTATGATACCCTTAGACACCCCATTATACTCCCTGTACCTTGACACTGCCTATTAAGAGAGTGTTGTGCTGTCCTGCTGAAGACTCTTCCATAGATTATTGTCTCTTCTCCATTTTGCTTTGGTCTCAAAGTTTTATTTTGTGTTTCGCTTTCAGTTTTCCTCTGGCGGCTGGTTCTGCCACCAGAACCTTTGGCTGCTCCCAGGGTCCATGCTTGCCTCCCTGGGGCCTAGGATAGGCAGGGGACTGGTTGATGGAGACAGGCCCACTCCTGCACTTTTGACTTAATCTTCCCTCTATCTCCCGCTTCCTCTGATGCAACAACTGAGTTGCCTTTCAAGGGCTGAACATGGGAGTTGGGTGAAGCCTCAGATGGTAACTTCCTGATGCCTTTGGGATGCAAACTATGGGAACACTGAGCAAAGTTGCTTAGGGTGAGGGTGAAGGGGCCTGAAGAAGCTCTCCATTTTCATCCTTTGGGATTTGATGGAACTGGCTCCCTACAGACTCTGACCTGGGTCTGCCACCAGCTGCTGTGTCTGTAGCCAGGGCCAATCACTGGGAGGTGCCCAGGCTCTAGGGAAGAGAGGACCCTGCTGGGAGGAATCCATCAGGATGCTGTGTCCCCAAGACAAGAGGATCAAACTGGGATCTCGGGAGTGGAGATGTGTGTGTGCACAGGCAGGATACAGAAGAAGAGAAGCCCAGACATGTGGAGGACTGTAGGTTTCTAGACCCATCTGACTCTGTGATGATGGATGCCTGAGAAACATTCGAGGGTCTGCCAGGCAATGAGTGGGCTGTGTGGTACTAACTGTCCTCTTCTTTTTTTTTGAAACAGAGCCTCAAGCTGTCACCCTGGGTAGAGTGCCGTGGCATCACAGCTCACAGCAACCTCCAATTCCTGGGCTGAAGTGAGTCTCCTGCCTCCGCCTCCCAAGTAGCTGGGACTACAGGTGCCTGCCCCAACGCCCAGTCATTTTTTTTTAATTGAATCATAGCTGTGTACATTAGTTCAATCATGGGGTACAGTGTAGGGGCTTCACATGCAATCTGAGATATTTTTATCAACCTGATTGACATACCATTCATGATATTTTCTCGTTTACTATGTGAAAACATTTTTGATCCATATTTAGAAGTTTTCTCCTGACCCTTCGAATATGTACCACACATGTGATCTCACCCTTTGTCCCATCTCTCCCCACCCTTTCCCTCCCCATCCCTCCCACTCCCCTTTCCCCATATTCCTGTGCAAAAAATGGGGTTTTGCCTTCACTTTTACAATAAAGAATTTGTCTCATATTAGGGGTGTATACATTGGATACTTTTTCTTCCATTCTAGAGATACTTTGCTAAGGAGAACATGTTCCAGCTCCATCCATGTAAATATGAAAAAGGAAAAGTCACCATCTTTCTTTAAG
>CAUYON010196324.1:0-14847 GCA_963573935.1 Arctocebus calabarensis
AGGCAGAGGCAAGAGACTCGCTTGAGCCCAGGAATTGGAGGTTGCTGTGAGCTGTGATGCCACAGCACTCTATCCAGGGTGATAGCTTGAGGCTCTGTCTTAAAAAAAAAAAAAAAAAGAGTAGGCATGCAATGTGTCAGCTCAATCTCCTTGCCTGTTGCAACTACAGTGCAACCCTGTTCATCTAAGATCAGTGGTGTAGATTTAGTTTGATCTTTTAATTCCATCTTCGGGGGAGCAATGCCCATAACATGGAGATTAGCCAGGCCCACCATGTTGGCATTGCCAATGAGTCCGGGCTTCAGTGCCAGCTGGGCATGGATTAAAGCTTGTAGTTCAGCTGCTTTCCTTGCTTTCTCAATGGCATCACTCATGAAAGTAGCAGCCTGGGAGGGCTAGTGTTGCCAATTGGAAGTCACTCTGGTTGGGAGGAAAAAGTAGTCTTTGGCTGAGGTGTAGGGGAGCTAATGAAACTCAGTTTTTTTTTCTTTTTTTTTTTTGTAGAGACGGAGTCTCACTTTATCACCCTCAGTAGAGTGCCATGATGTCACACAGCTCACAGCAACCTCCAACTCCTGGGCTTAGGCGATTCTCTTACCTCAGCCTCCCGAGGACTACAGGCACCTGCCACAACAACCGGCTATTTTTTGCTGCAGTTCGGCCAGGGTAGGGTTTGAACCCACCACCCTCGGTATATGGGGCTGGCGCCCTACCGACTGAACCACAGACGCTGTGCTCAGTTGTTTTTTTCTCTCCTCAATTTGTCGTGTTGCTGCTTCCATCATCTGTTTGATCTGGAGCTTAGTCAGCATGCCCAGGCTTTCTGAAGGAGGACCAGGGATCACCTCTCACTCTTCTTCCTCCTCCTCAAAACAGGGTATTCTTTGCTTCTTTACTCCTGAAGATTCTTTGGAAATCTCAGAGTCATCACCAAACACCTCCTTTAGCTCTCGTTTTCTGCTCCAGTCAGTGTTAGACTTGGAATGCCTAGAGCTTTCCAAGCTCTCCCTCCTCCACAGCTTCAAATAGTTTGTCCATAAATTGGGAAGTAGAATCATCAAGAAAAGGTTTCAGATGGTCGGCTGCCTTCGTCTTGTCCATGCCCTTCCCCACACAATTCAGTGCTTCTGTGACCACCATGGGCTCTGAAAAACCCAGTACTCTCTCCACTGTCTTCTCTATCCATAGTTTCAGCTCATCCAGCTCCCTCTTAGTGCCATTTTTCAGGAGAAAGAAAACAACAGCTCAAGTGGGATTCAATACTCACAAACCTCAGCCCCTGAGACTGTGCATTACTTTTGAAATTAAAAGTCAGTTCCATAAAGGAGATGGGGAAAGACCGGGAGAGAAACGGAGAGAGCTTCTCTCTCCCCACTTGAATTCTCTCCCTGTACCAGGAGCTTTAGTGTTTTCTGTATTCTTTTCTGTAAATAAATTCTGCCTTACCACTTGGAGGGTGGGGGGGGGGAAATAATGTAATGAAGAATAATAAAATACATGTATTTAAAAAAAAATAACAACACTCATCTAGAACCTAGGGGCAGTTTTTGAGATATCTTCTAGGTCCTGCATTCCAGTGATGGACCCAGTCAGACCAAGGAACTGATTCAACTGGTCTTGTGAACCCCCCCACCCCACTCAAGAACCAAGTCCTGCATTCCAGAGGGTTGGCTGACCCCCCCCCAAAGCTGCCCCTCATACTGTTGGACTGACAGGCTCTGCCCCAAACCCACCTGATTTGCAGATCTTGATTACCTAATCCCCTGCCTGTCAAGCTGTCTTTAAAAACCCTGTCTTCCCAATTCTCAGGGAGGCAGATTTGAGAAATTTCTCCCGTCTCCTCACTTACCACACTGTGAAATAAACTCTTTCTCTGCTGTAAAAAAAAAAAAAAAAAGTCAATTCCAGTAGTACTGTAGTCACTGCTCTCCCCTTAGTAGCTAGTACTGAGTCTGCGTACTGCTCATGTGGTCTACAACTGCACTTAGTTTGCCTTAGTCATACTGTGGGGTGTCCAACGTTCGGTCTGGATGCAGCTATGTCAACTATGACACCATCTCTCTTGCACAGCAATTACTACCAAAATACTTCTGAAGGACAAAGTATTTTCCAGGTAATCGAATAAAACTTGATATACGGCGGTGCCTGTGGCTCAAAGGAGTAGGGCACCGGCCCCATATGCCGGATATGGCGGGTTCAAACACAGCCCGAGCCAAAAACTGCAAAAAAAACTTGATATACAAAAATTCCCTTTTAATTGTTTGCTAGTCTTTCAAAATGTAGCACAACTTCCCCTAGTGGGCTTAGAAGCCTAGAAGCCTTGCAGCAGGTCCTCCCCCAGACCCATGGTGTCGAACGTCGAGGTCATGTCGATCTCCTCGCTGGTCTCCAATTCCTCCTTGGTCGGGTCTTCCTCTTTCAGCAGCCGCTTCAGCGCGGATCCCAGTTCACCAGCGTAGCCGTAGGTGCAATGATGCGACCCACAGAGAGCACAGCGCGCTGCACGATACTGCAGACCAGCGCGCATCGCTGCCTTTACAGGGCTGTGAGAGGGTGGAGCCTCCAGTGAGAGCTCCGTACCTCGCAAGAGCAGCGGCACCGCCCTTTCCCCTTCTCTTGACCGGGTTTCCTGGAAATTCATTCTGTTTTTATAGAGTAGGCAATTAGGTCCGTTGAGAATGTGCCTTAGTTATGAACTGTTTATTAAAATAATTGCCCTGTGTAGATGTGCTGTGCTGTTTATAGTATCCACTGAAAAAGCAAGAATTGACAACCCAGCTCGGCTGTCTCTACGCAAGTTACCTGCTTAAACGTCCAGATTAATGTTTCAGTTCTTATCAGAAATCTCAATTGCCACCGGAAGCCATTGTTCACGCCTATAATCCCAGCACTTGGGAGGCTAAGGCAGGTGGATCACCTGAGCTCACGCGTTCCAGACCAGCCTGAGCCACAGCGAGACCCCCCCACCCCCGCCCCCGTTTCTAAGAAATAGTTGAGCATTGTGGCGGGCGCCTGTAGTCCCAGCTACTTGGAAAGCTTAGACAAGAGGATCACTTGAACCCAAGAATTTGAGGTTGCTGGGAGCCAAGATGCCACGACACTCTCCCGAGGGTGACCAAGTGAGACTCTGTCTTAAAAAAAAAAAAAAAAAAAGTAAATAAAAAAGATTAAGAACTGATAATGTTCTATATTTGAGTAGTGGGTTATGGTGTTTCTGGGGGTTTTTTGCTTCTTCTTCTTTTTTTTTTTTTTTTAATGTAGAGACAGTCTCACTCTATCGCCCTTGGTAGAGGGCACGGCATCACACAGCTCACAGCAACCTCCAACTCCTGGGCTTAGGCAATTCTCTTGCCTCAGCCTCCCGAATAGCTGGGACTACAGGCACCTGCCACAATGTCTGGCTTTTTTTGTTTTGTTTTTGCAGTTCGGCTGGGGGCTAGGTTTGAACTCACCACCCTTGGTATATGAGGCAGGCACCCTACTCGCTAAGCCACAGGTACCACCCTTTTGCTTCTTTTTTTGAGACAGAGTTTTATTTTGTCACCCTCGGTAGAGTGCTGTAGCATCATAGCTCACAGCAACCTCAAACTCTTGAACTCAAGTGATACTCTTGCTTCAGCCTCCCAAGACTACAGGCATCTACCACAACGGCCAGCTACTTTTAGAGATGTGGTCTCACTCTTGCTCAGGCTGGTCTCAAACTCCTGAGCTAACGCGATCTGCCTGCCTCTGCTTCCCAGAGTGCTGGGATTACAGGTGTGAGCCACTGCACCTGGCCCATGGTGTTTCTTTTAATTTTTTTTCCTTTCCTTTTGAGACAGGGTCTCATTTTATCGCCCTCGGTAGAGTGCTGTAGCATCATAGCTCACAGCAACCTCCAACTCCTGGGCTTAGGCGATTCTCTTGCCTCAGCCTCCTGAGCTGGGACTACAGGGGCCCACCACAACGCCCAGCTTTTTTTTTTTTTTTTGCAGTTTTTGACCAGGGCTGGGTTTGAACCGCCACCTCTGGCATATGGGGCTGGCACCCTACTCCTTTGAGCCACGGGCACCACCCTACCCAGCTATTTTTTGTTGCAGTTTGGCTGGGTCAAGTTCAAACCCACCACCCTCTGCATATGGGGCTGGCGCCCTACCCACTGAGTCACAGGCATTGCTTTCTTTTAATATTCTTTGAACTGTACTTGTCCATCGTATGCTATATATAAGCATACTTATATACTGCCTATGACATAAATGTATCATGTTTCACAAATTAAAAAAAATTTTTTAAACAATAAGAAAGGGCTCGGCACTTGTAGCTCAGTGGCTTGGGTACCAGCCACATACACTGGAGCTGGAGGGTTTGAATCCAGTCCAGGCCTGCCAAACAACAATGACAAACTACAACCAAACAATAGCTGGGAGTTGTGGCAGACGCCTGTAGTCCCAGCTACTTGGGAGGCTGAGGCAAGAGAATTGCTTTAAGCCCAAGAGCTGGAGGTTGCTATGAGCTGTGATGCCACAGCACTGTACCAAGGGCAACAAAGTGAGACTCTGTCTCAAAAAAAAAAAAAGTAAAAAAGAGGATAAGACAGAAAGCATTTAAAGCTACTAAATACAACTCCCAAGCTTCTCGCACATGACAGTTTTGGTAACAACTTTATCCAATCCTGTTTGCCCCCTTGAATATTCTACTGCTCTTGGAGAGAGTAGGCAGGTCACACCTGAGGGTCTTCCTGGAAAAACACTATGGCTTTCTCCTGCTGTGATTCCAGATATGTCCGACAGATGGAGCCATTCCCTCCATACCCAGTCTTCAAAGGACTTGATCAGAAAAACTGTTGTTCAAAGCTGTATCGGACCAGACACCAGAGACCAAACTAGGGTGAGAGCTATCACTGGAAGAACTCACTAAATCTAAACCTAGTGAGGACTGAAAGAACAGTCAATTCCTAGAAAGATTTCTTAACTTCAGCATTATTTACATTTGGGGCTGGTTAAATCTTTGTTGAGGGTGAAGGGGAAGTTGTCCATATATTCAGTTAGCCACTTAGTCCCTGCGTGCCAAACTCTGGGAATAGATTGTTGAATGAGACAGTCAATCCCTACACTCAGACATTTTTATCTAGAGGGAGAGAAAGATAATAAACAAATGATCGCACAGGAATTGTTTAATAATGGGTATGATGAGTGTATTAAAGGAAACACTTAGGGACCTATGACAGAAGGCTTATGTTAGGCTGTGGCCAACGATGAGCACAGGTCCTCCCATCTCTGGATACATGCCTCTTTGTAATATGACTTTGTACCAAGAGGCGAGTTTATATTCCCTGCTTGCTTCTGAATTTGCATTAGCACTGTAACTTGCTTTAACTAGTAGAATGCAGTGGAAGTCATGTTATGACTTCTGAGCCTCAGCCACAAGGGACTTTGTAGCTTTAACTTTTGGTCTCTTGCTGTCCTAAAGCCACCAGGTAAGAGAAGCCTCCTAGTTATGCCAGACATTCCAGATGTTCCAGCGGTTCCCACTATTTTGGCTAACACTCCAGACATATGAATGAGGCTTTGCAGAACCAGCCAGCAATCAAGTCAACCCAACAACTGACTGTAGCTACAGAGGAGAGCCCAGGTAAGACTGAATACAGCCAAAATTACAGAATGGTGAGTAAATTCTTGGTTGGGGTGGTTTATTACTCAGCAACAGACAAATAATACAAGATCCTAACCTGGTCTAGCAATCATGGAGTGGGGCAAGAGAGGCTTCGATGAAGAAATTAGGTTCGGGTGGTGCCTGTGGCTCAAAGAGTAGGGCGCCGGCCCCATATGCCAAAGGTGGTGGGTTCAAACCCAGCCCCGGCCAAAAAACTGCAAAAAAAAAAAAAGAAAAAAGAAAAGAAAAAAAAAGAAATTAGGTTCAAGCTGAAACCTGGAGGATAAATGAGAGTCAGCCTCATAGAGGATGGGAGAAGTGCATCCAAGCAGCAGAAACAATAGTTTGAGGGCCTTGAGCTAAAAAAGAACTTTATATCTGAGGACCTAAGCAGGAACCTGTAGCATGAGATGGTCTAAAGAGAGAGGCAAGCCCAGAATTGCAGGCAGTGACCAATGATGGAGCGCTTTATTACCACACACTACCCACCTCCATCCCTGAAATTACTTATAATTTTTATCATATTCTGGATACATGCATGGTCTGTGTAAAGCACATAAATTTCATCTACTATGTATATTGAAGAATTAAAAGGTTAAAAATACAAATGTACATTAACTTGCCTCCTCGAAGCTTGGGAAAGAGTGAGTCATAGTCTTTGGGGATGAACAATATGAAGATGACAAGGCAGCCTGAGCACAGGGGAAAAAATGTATTTTTAATAGCTGTGATGACCATCAAAGCTATTATGGCCCCATCTTCACTGATCTAAGCTCATACTTAAAAGGAAATTTACTTGAAAAGCCCTTTCTTTGCATAATGGAAAGGCAGGCTTTTCCATCTCTCAAAGGTAATGGCCCCAGGATATAATAGGAGGCATTGCTACCAACTTTGCTTATGGGGGTTCCCAGCCTGTGTGCCCCAGCCTGGGTATACCCCTTCCTAGTGTCCTTCACCCCTATCACTCAATAAAATTCCCCTAAAGATGCCTCACCTCCAAGGTCACTGCTGAGAAATGTTAGAAAGAGAGAAAATTGATTGGATTGACATCACTGTGTTGCTCAGCCTTTGTCTGTCTAGGGAGGATGATACTGTGGAAGCTGCTGTGCAAGGGCAACAGGCTGAGCCTGATCGCAGCAGGCTTCCCATCAGGCAGATGGGAAGGGTCCTTCCCACAAAATCCTACACTTGCACCACCCATTGATTTCAGAGGACTGAAGAGGGAGGAGAGGCTGGGCCTGCCAACCCAACTGCTTTATCTTGTCGAGAAGAGGATCCGACTGCTAGTCCCTACCAAAGAGGGGGACATTTACATTTTTTAAGTATAAAAGCAAACATTTAGAATAAGAAAATCAGTTATGACAAATTACACAGTTTTTAAAAAATGACAAATTCGGGGCATGGTGGCTCATGCCTATAATCCTAGCACTCTGGGAGGCTGAGGCATGTGGATTGTTTGAGATCAGGAGTTCGAGACCAGCCTGAGCAAGAGCTGGACCATGTCTCTAAAAAAATAGCCAGGCGTTGGTGACGGGCGCCTGTAGTCCCAGCTACTTTGGAGGCTGAGGCAAGAGGATCACCTGAGCCCGAGTCTGAGTTTGCTGTGGGCTATGAGGTCACAGCACTCTAGCAAGGGTAATGAAATAAGACTCTGTATTAAAAAAACACACAACTAACAAATACCATAAGCTTTACAAAATCATAGGGTGAGGGACATTACCACAATGTTTTCATTAATTAACTGTCTGACAAACTTCATAGCCCATTTTTTCCTATATTTTAAGCTACAAGCTTTTTCTTTTTTTTTAGAGAAAGAGTCTCACTTTGTCGCCCTCCGTTGAGTTCCATGGCTTCACAGTTCACAGCAACCTCCAGCTCCTGGGCTTAGGCCATTCCCTTGTCTCAGCCTCTCGAGTAACTGGGACTACAGGCACCTGCCACAACGTCCGGCTATTTTTTTGTTGCAGTTTGACCGGGGCTGGGTTTGAACCCGCCACCCTTGGTATATGGGGCTGGCGCCCTACTCACGGAGCCACAGGCGCCGCCCAACAATTCTGAGTTTTGTTTTTTTTGCAGTTTTTGGCTGGGGCTGGGTTTGAACCCCTCACTTCTAGCATATGGGGCCAGTACCCTACTCCTTTGAGCCACAGGCGCCGCCCCAAGCTTTTTTTTTATTTGAACCCTTTCACTTTACCAATACTGGCTTACAAGAAGTCCCTTTTACTTTTCTTGTTCCTATATTTTAAGCTTTTTTTGGTCTAAGTGTAAGAGACAATAAAATGTGAAAAATACAGTGATCCTAATTGTACAGTTCAATTAACATTTTTACATATGTGCACACTCAAATAATCCCCACAAATCAAGATACAGAACATTTCTGACAGGAGTTTACTCTTAATCTGGTTTTATTACAAGTAATACTTTTTTTGGTTTGTTTGTTTTAGAGACAGAGTCTCACTTTGTCACTCTCGGTAGAGTGTCATGGCGTCACAGCTCACAGCAACCTCCAGCTCTTGGGCTTAGGTGATTCTCTTGCCTCTGCCTCCCGAGTAGCTGGGAGTACAGGCGCCCACCACAACGCCCAGCTATTTTTTTGTTGCAGTTTGGCCGGGGCCAGGTTTGAACCCACTAAGCTCGGTATACGGGCCAGCGCCCACCTCACTGAGCCACAGGTGCTGCTCAAGTAATACTATTTTTTTTAACATCAACTGAGTTCCAGGTGTTAGGATAAGTGCTTTATGTGCATAATATCATTTGATCCTTGCAACAAAGTACTATTATCATCTCCATTTTACCGATGAAGAAACTGAGGCTTTGAGAATTTAAATGGCTTGCAAAGGGTCACCCAAAGAAGCAAGTATTAGAGTGGCACTTGAACTCATGTCTGTCAGACTCCAAGGCCCACGTGACTAGCCATAGCAGTGGGCACCTATTAGAAATACTTCAAAGTAACCTGTTGCCTCTTTTATTTTGTTTATGTTCTCAGGATCCTCTAGGCTCCTCTCTAAAACTTGGATGAAACAATCTCCTCTCTCAGCATACTGCCTCCCACAAGCTCAGTGCATAATTCCTGCCTTCTGAAGAAAACAGAGTGCCCTCAAACAGCATGCTGTTTCTGGAGTCAAACAGTCCTTAGTTCAAGTCCTACTTTCAACTACTTACTAGCCAAGTGACCATGAGCAATGTACTTTATCTCTTAGGATGACAGTTTTCTCACCTGGAATAGGAGAATGTAAAAGTAGCTTGCTTAGGGGCGGTGCCTGTGGCTCAGAGGAGTGGGGTGCCGGACCCCTATGCCGGAGGTGGCGGGTTCAAACCCAGCCCCAGCCAAAAGCCACACACACACACACACACACACACACACACACACACACACACACACAAAAGCAGCTTGCTTATAGAGTTGTTCTGGGGAAGGGAGATCACACTGTGCACGTAGTAGGTACACAATGATTGATGAGTTTCCAACAGGCACAGAGTCCAAGGTCCTTTCACATTTGACAGATTCCCAGCTGGTTTCAGGTCAGGAATGAATCAACCATAATAAATTTAGGACTGGTAGAAAATAAAAACAAGTGGTAAAGAGAGGAGAAGGGAGGGCGGCACCTGTGGCTCATCGAGTAGGCCGCCGGCCCCATATACCGAAGGAGGCGGGTTCAAACCCGGCCTCGGCCGAACTGCAAAACAGAAAAAATAGCCGGGCATTGTGGCGGGCGCCTGTAGTCCCAGCTACTCGTGAGGCTGAAGCAAGAGAATCGCCTAAGCCCAGGAGTTGGAGATTGCTGTGAGCTGTGTGATGCCATGGCACTCTACCCTCTACCAAGGGCAACAAAGTGAGACTCTGTCTTTACAAAAAAAAAAGAGAGAGAGAGGAGAGGGGAACTAGGAAGATGAAAGATCTATGTATGCTCATCCCTGCAATCCCATCCATACTGCCTTAAGAAGAAGAAAAATCATGAGTTTCTATTTATTGAGCTACATGGGGTACATGAGCATGTGGGCACTAACTACTTTATTTGCCTAGTTTCTGAATAACCCTGGTAGGGCTAGGCATGGTGGCTCACACCTGTAATCCTAGCACTCTGGGAGGCCAAGGTGGGTGTATCACTTGAGCTCAAGAGTTCGAGACCAGCCTGACCAAGAGCAAGACTCAGTCTCTAAAAATAGCTGGTGCATTGTGGTGGGCACCTGTAGTCCCAGCCACTTGGGAGGCTGAGGCAAGAGAATCGCTTAAGCTCAAGAGTTTGAGGTAGCTGTGAGCTGTGATGCCACATCACTTTATGGAAGGTGACAAAGTGAGACTCTGTCTCAAAAAAAAATAAAAACAAAAGTAATAACCCTAGGGGGGAAGTGCTATTTCCTTCTTTTCAATTGATGAGGAAAGTGAGGCTCTGAGAAGTTAACAAATATGGCACAAAACTAGTGAGTGGCCAAACCCAGATTTATCTCAAAATCCTTCTTATATTAACCCATTTTAAATAAACACACATTTAAATTAAACTTTTGTAGTAAATATTAATGTTCCAAGATTGTAGATGAAGAAACTCAGGCTCAGACTTGGTGCCCATAGCTCAGAGAGTAGTGCCGTGTGTAGGTGCCTACCACATACACCAAGACTGGCAGGTTCAAGCCAGCCCGGGCCTGCTAAATAACAATGACACCTGCAACCAAAAATAGCTGGGCATGGTGGCGGGTGCCTGTAGTCCCAGCTACTTGGGAGGCTGAGGCAAGAGAATCTCTTAAGCCCAAGAGTTTGAGGTTACTGTGAACTGTGACGCCACAGCACTCTACCAAGGGTGACAGAGTAAGACTCTGTCTCAAAAAAAAAAAAAAAAGAAAGAGGCTTGGCACCTGTGGCTCAACAGGATAAGGTGCCAGCCACGTACACCTGAGCTGGCAGTTCGAATCCAGCCCGGACCCGCCAAACAACAATGACGGCTGCAACCAAAAAATGGCCGGGCGTTGTGGCGGGCGCCTATAGTCCCAGTTACTTGGGAGGCGTAGGCAAGAGACTTACTTGAGCCCAGGAATTAGAGGTTGCTGTGAGCTGTGATACCACAGGACTCTATCCAGGGTGACAGCTTGAGGCTCTGTCTCAAAAAAAAAAAAGAAAAAGAAAGAAAGAAAGAAACTGAGGCTCAGAGAAATTTAAGTAACTACTCTGTGATCAATCACACAATTATTTCTTTGATCCATTTACTGTCTGTTTGCTAATCTCCTACCTCTGGTGCCTGTTGGCTGCCCACATAGAGCACACAGAGCTCATCAGTTGCTGCCTCAGATAGGAGCTGTCTGGGTAAATGTCTAGGCATCCATACTAATAACGAGTGCTGCTGGAACCTCTTCTCAGCCCCTGCCTCTGAAGGTCCCTTGGGCACAAAGAAGTGTGATGACCTCAGATTGGGCCAAAGGCAATAATCAGAAGCTGCCAACATTGAGCCTGGGGTAGCAGCCAGAAGGCCCCAGAGCAAGTCTGATTTAATCGCATAATGGAATGTGATTCAGATAAGGCTTTTATCAGCCCCTCCTTGACTGTGGAACAAAAAGACCATCTCAGAGTCAAGGAAGGATGCTTTCCACTGTCCCTGGGCTGCCCAGAGGTCCAGAAAAGGTTGCCCCCACTGGAAGATCCCGAAAAAAATAGCGATATCTAGGGGCATTTGATCCAGATTTTCAGGACTAGAAGAACAGGAAAGAGAAGAGGAGGCTGGGGATTCCACACATTCAGGAAGGGAGGACATCTAACTCAAATAACATTTAAAATAATAGCAATAAAAATAATAACAACTGTTATTTATTAGGCACTATGCTAAGCATTTAAATGCATTCTCTCACAAAGCCCTCACAAAATGCCTATACAGTAAGTAATATTTATCATCTTTATTACAGAAGACAAAATCAGACTCAGGCAGGTAAATTATCTACCCAAGGTCACACAAATGCTAATGTGGGAGAGCTGGAATTTACCCCTAAATCTGACTGATTCCACTGACCCTTGGCCTCACTATGATGCTGATTGATGGTACACAATCACTATGGCTTAGCCCCTGAATCTTTGTTTGCCTAGACCTCACAGGCTTCCCCTCCTCCTGGAATTCTTCCAGGAAGCTTTATGAAATCAAGCTGCTATCTACCCATCACCTTAAAAGAGAGGAAATAAAGGATAAAGTAAGATGACCTGACCAATCAGGAGTAGAGGGGCTATCCACTCCCCCACCGTACCCGCCCCCACACACACACTTCCCAACTCCCAGGGGCAACCACACCAAAGGCAAAGTGGAGTCTGGCCTTCTGCCAATAGCTTCTCTGTCCCTCTGCCCCTCCTCCTAGCCCCAACCTCTCCATCTTCAGTTCTCATTTTTTTCCTAGATCAACTTTACTTTCCAGGCTTCTACCCCACCGATCTTGTTCATTCAAGAATATTTTTAAGTACTCACTGTTAGCAATAGACTGGGGATTCACCTCCCTCGCCAGACAGGAACATATACAATGCAATATTAATAGTAATAATAGCTAACACTTACTGAGCACTTACTATATGCCAGTCACTTTTCTTTCATCTTGAGCTGGAAAATGTAGGCAGAATAAGTAAGAGCTTTTGTGTCAATTACAATGAGACTAAGTCAGACATGGGGACGGATCTAATATTGCATGAGATTTCTCCCAGAACCCTCTCAGGAGGCAGAAGAGTGTGATAACATAGAAAGTGGACTCTGGGCTCAGGCAGACTAGAGTGAGGTCAGCTCCATTATAGACAAGCTATGCATTTATAGAGAAGCTAATTCTCTGAGTCCCAGTATCTTCATCTATAAAATTTAAATAACGACAATCTCCAAGGGTTGATTAAAGAAGTGACATGTGTAAAGTACTTAACAAAGTCCCTGACCCAGTATAGCAATTATTACTTACTAAAATAATGCCAAGGTGGCTGGGCACCTGTGGCTCAACAGGCTAAGGTGCCAGCCACGTACACCTGAGCTGGTGGGTTCAAATCCAGCCTGGGCCCACCAAACAACAAAGATGGCTGCAACCAAAAAGTAGCCAGGCATTGTGGCTGGCGCCTATAGTCCCAGCTACTTGGGAGGCAAGGCAGGATACTTGCTTGAGCCCAGGAATTGGAGGCTGCTGTGAGCTGTGATGCCACAGCTCTCTACCCAGGGTGACAGCTTGAGGCTCTATCTCCAAAAAGAAAAAAAAAGAAAAAAGAAAATAATGCCAAGGTGAAATAAGTAAATACTACTGACTTTTTTTTTTTTTTTTTTTTTTTGGCCGAGGCCAGGTTTGAACCCATCACCTCCGGTATATGGGGCCAGTGCCCTACTCCTTTGAGCCACAGGCACCACCCAACTACCGACTTTTTTTTTTTGCAGTTTTTGGCCAGGGCCGGGTTTGAACCCGCCACCTCTGGTATATGGGGCCGGCGCCCTACTCACTGAGCCACAGGCACCACCCAACTACCGACTTTTTAAAGTTCTTCAGACATCAGTGGGATTTTTTACATTTGATCTTAGCCAAAAGGCTGAGAAGCAATTCAGCGGGATTTTTTTAAATGTACATAGTTGTAGTTGATTTGACTTTTAAAACTACTGTGCAATTTAGAACTGAGAGGGCAAGGGCTTTGTTCTATCTGCTCTTGTAAGCATATATGGAGGGAATGGGAGCTGTTATAATAGAGATTGATCAAGGTGACCACATATTTTTTATTTATTTATTTATCTTTGAGACAGAGCCTCAAGCTGTCACCCTGGTAGAGTGCTGTGGCATCACAGCTCACAGCAACTTCCAACTCCTGGGCTCAAGCGATTCTCTTGCCTCTGTCTCCCAAGTAGCTGGGACTACATGCGCCCACCACAAGGCCAGGCTATTTTTTGGTTGCAGCCGTCATTGTTGTTTGGTGGGCTCGAGCTGGTTTGTACCCCCCAGCTCAGGTATATGTGGCTGGCACCTTAGCCGCTTGAGCCACAGGTGCCGAGTCAAGGTGACCACATATTGATGTAAATTGGTGGGTTTGGGCATGAATTACAAGGGGGAGAGTCAGAAGGGAAGAATTTTTTTTTTTTTTAATAGAGACAGAGTCTTACCTTATCACCCTCAGTAGAGTGCTGTGGTGTCACACAGCTCACAGCAACCTCCAACTCCTGAGCTTAGGCGAGTCTCTTGCCTCAGCCTCCCGAGTAGCTGGGTCTACAGGCGCCCGCCACAACAACTGCCTATTTTTGTTTGTTTCACAGTTTGGCGGAGGGCAGGTTTGAACCCGCCACCTTTGGTATATGGGGCCGGCGCCCTACTTGTTGAACCACAGGCGCCGCCCTATGAATTCTTTTTGTTCAGTTTATTTGGATGGTGCCTGACCACATTGCATGAGGGTGAATCTTTATATTCCATCCACTTTATTTATTTATTTATTTATTTGAGACAGAGCCTCAAGCTATTGTCCTGGGTAGAGTGCTGTGGCATCACAGCTCACAGTAACCTCCAACTCCTGGGCTCAAGCGATTCTCTTGCCTCTGTCTCCCAAGTAGCTGGGACTACAGGCGCCCACCACAATGCCTGACTATTTTTTTGGTTGCAGCCGTCGTTGTTTGGCAGGCTCGGGCTGGATTCGAACCCACCAGCTCAGGTGTATGTGGCTGGCGTCTTAGCTACTTGAGGCACAGGTGCTGAGCCAGAAGGGAAGAATTTTTGTATTTGGTATCTTTATAGACCAATTTCCTAAGGTTGCCATGATACAGTGCAACAAACTGTGTTGCTGAACAACAGAAAATTATTGTCTCACAGTTCTGGAGGTTGGAAGTCCAAAACCAAGGTGTTGGCAGAGTTTGATCCTTGGTTCTGGGATCAGGGTCTACATCAATATGTGGTCACCTTGACTCGGCACCGGTGGCTCAAGCGGCTAAGGTGCCAGCCACATACACCTGAGCTGGCGGGTTCGAAACCAGCTTGGGCCCACCAAACGACAATGACGGCTGCAACCAAAAAATAGGTTCTGAGAAAGAATCTGTTCCATGCCTCTCCCCCAAGTTCTCAAAGTTTTATTTTTATTATTTTATTTTATTTTATTTATTTATTTAGAGGCAGAGCCTCAAGCTGTCACCCTGGGTAGAGTGCTGTGGCATCACAGCTCACAGCAACCTCCAATTCCTGGGCTCAAGTGAGTCTCTTGCCTCCACCTCCCAAGTAGCTGGGACTACAGGCGACCGCCACAACGCCTGGCCA
>CAUYON010196326.1:0-47089 GCA_963573935.1 Arctocebus calabarensis
TATCTAACAAAGGAAGTGAAAGATCTCTATCAAAAAAACTATGAAACTCTAAGAAAAGAAATAGTTGAAGATGTTAACAAATGAAAAAACATACCATGCTCATGGCTGGGAAGAATCAACATTGTTAAAATGTCCATACTACCCAAAGCAATATACAATTTTAATGCAATCCCTATTAAAGTTCCACTGTCATACTTTGAAGACCTTAAAAAAATAATACTTCATTTTATATGAAATCATAAAGGACCTCAAATAGCCAAGACATTACTCAGAAATAAAAACAAAGCAGGAGGAATCATACTACCAAACCTCAGACTATACTATAAATCGATAGTGATCAAAACAGCATGGTACTGGCACAAAAACAGAGAGGTGGCTGTATGGAACAGAATAGAGAACAAAGAGATGAACCCAGCTATCTACCATTATTTGATCATTGACAAGCCAATTAAAAACACTCAATGGGGAAAAGAGTCCCTGTTTAACAAATGGTGCTGGGTGAACTGGCTGGCCACCGGTAGAAGACTGAAACTAGATACACACCTTTCACCATTAACTGCAATAGATTCACACTGGCTTAAAGATTTAAACTTAAGGGTGGTGCCTGTGGCTCAATGGAGTAGGGTGCCAGCCCCATATGCCAGAGGTGATGGGTTCAAACCCAGCCCCGGCCAAAAACTGCAAAATAATAATAATAATAATAATAAAGACTTAAACTTAAGATATCAAACTATAAAAATACTAGAAGAAAGTGCAGGGAAAACTCTTGAAAGAATCGGCCTGGGTGAATATTTTATGAAGAGGACTACCCAGGCAATTGAAGCAGTATCAAAAATACGCTACTGGCACCTGATCAAACTAAAAAGCTTCTGCACAGCCAAGAACACAGTAAGCATAGCAAGCAGATAGCCCTCAGAATGGGAGAAAATATTTGCAGGTTATACCTCCGACCAAAGGTTTAATAACCAGAATCCACAGAGAACTCAAACGTATTAGCAAGAAGAGAACAAATGATCCCATCTCAGAGTGGGCAAAGAGATTCTCTAAAGATGACAGGCACACGACCTACAGACACATGAAAAAATGCTCACCATCCTTAATCATCAGAGAAATGCAAATTAAAACTACTTTGAGGTATCATCTAACTCCAGTAAGATTAGCCCACATGACAAAATCCCAAAACTAGAGATGTTTGGCATGGATGTGGAGAAAAGGGAACACTTCTACACTGCTGGTGGGAATGCACACTAATACATTCCTTTTGGAAGGATGTTTGGAGAACAGTTAGGGATCTAAAAATAGACCTTCCATTCGATCCTACAATTCCTCTACTAGGTATATATCCAGAAGACCCAAAATAACATTATAACAAAGATATTTGTACCAGAATGTTTATTGTAGCCCAATTCATAATTGCTAAGTCATGGAAGAAACCCAATTGCCCATTGACCCATGAATGGATTAATAAATTGTGGTATATGTACACCATGGAATACTATGCAGCCTTAAAAAAGATGGAGACTTTACCTCTTTCATGGTTACATGAATGGAGCTGGAACATATTCTTCTTAGCAAAGTATCTCAAAAATGGAAGAAAAAGTATCCAATGTACTCAGCCCTACTATTAAACCAAGTTATAGCTTTCTTATGAAAGCTATAACCCAATTATAGCCCAAGAATATGGGGAAAGGTAATAGGGAAAGGAGGGGAGGGGGAAGGATGGGTGGAGGAAGGGTAATTGGTGGGACCACACCTAACGTGCATCTTACAAGGGTACATGTGAAATTTACTAAATGTAGAATACAAATATCTTAACACAATAACTAAGAAAATGCCATGAAGGCTATGTTAACCAGTTTGATGAAAATATTTCAAATTGTATATAAAACCAGTACATTGTACCCCATTATTGCATTAATGTACACAGCTACGATTTAATAAAAAAGAAAGAAAGAAAGAACACAGAAGACTGTGCCCCTGTGAACTGGCCCCGCACTGTGTCTGACTTTGTCCCACCCGTCAATAAGAAAAGAAACTGTGGCAACAGGCCTGGTGTAATGCACGTGTGGGAGGCCGGATGATGGCCCTGGAGACGTGAGGCCCTAAGCCCTGGAGCCTTTGAATGTGATCTTATACAGAAAAAGAGACTTTGAAGATGGCATTGACTTAAGGATCTTGAGATGGGGTAATTTACCTGGGCCGTCCAGGTGGATCGTAAACCCAATCCCGAGTGTCCTCACAGGAGAAACCCAATCCTGAGTGTCCTCACAGGGAGGGGAGAAGAAGGGGAGGTGGTATGACCCTCAGAGGCAGAGGCTGCAGTGCCTGGGGCCACCTGGGGCTGGAAGACGCAGAGCTGGTCTTTGAGGACAGCCTCCAAGAAGTGCACCCTATGACACCCTGGCTTTGGACTTCCGACTTTCGGAACTAAGAGAATCAATCTTGCTGCTGTTTGCCACCAGCTAGCAGTGACCTGTGAAGGCAGCCCCGGACACTTGGGCAGCCCATCTGTCTGGAGTCATGCCACTTTCCCCATTCCACAGACACCCCATCCCCAGGGCTTAGTCCCTTCTGTTCCACAGAGACCTTTCTCTCACTTTATCATCATATTCCTCATGCAAAGTTCAAAGTATCAGAGTTCACATGTCTGGGCTCTTCCAGGTAAGAAAATGCCCCAAACCCCAACCTCAGGCCAGTGCAGTGACTCAGAGCGTCCCTGGGAGACTGAGCCTCACGCTCATGTGTGCTTTTTACTTTCTTGCAGACCTGCCCTGGCGTCTGCATGGGGGAAATGACTCTTGGTATTGGTATAGGCAATCTTTTCAGGAACGTACTTCAAAATTTTGAAACGGAATGATAAACCTTCCCCTTGGAGCTCTGCCCCAGGAGGAGAGTGTCTGTATCCAGAAGCAAACCTCCGCATCCTCCAACAGGAGGCAATAATAACAATCTCTCGACCTTGACTGCACCCACAGTGAAGGTCCAGCCCCATGGCTCCGAGCAAATGCACACAGAGATGGCACGTGTGCTCTTGTCCACTCATAAATAGCACGGTTTATACACCTGCCTAGTGCAGTCAGAGCCATCGAGAACGGTGAAGTCCCCTCAGCTGCTGGAAGTTCTGCTTTGTCCAGGGTCTGTGTAAACTTCACGCGGGGCCGCAGAGTGCCTGTGGGGCAGGCCCATTTGCCCCCACCCTACCTTCTGGAGTCCCCTTCCTGGCAGTCCTGGTCACTTTTGCTGGAGGAAGCAACTGCTTAGTGCGGAAGCAGATCCAGAGGGATGGTCGGGCATCAGCCTGGCGTGTCCGATACTAAAGGGGTCAGGGGAAGTCAGGGCGGTCTGTGAGGAACATGACCATTTGCACTGAAGGGGACCACATCCGGTTGCTTCTCTTCCTCACTCAGCTCTGTACTAAAACACGAGCTAGTCGTGCTTCCGTGTCAACCCCGAGAGCTGTGCAGTCAGGATGGGTGGGGCAGAGGGAAGGCCCTGCACTGCCTCTTGCCCAGCAGTCCTCTCTGTTCCATCCAGGTCACCTTGGCTCCAGATGTGTCCAAGTCCTACCTGACACCAGTAGTGCCCAGCCCACTGCAGCAGGCGCCATCCCTCCGTCCCCACCCCCTCTGCCCATGACTCTACTTTCTATGTTTGCCCCTCAGCCCAGGAAGAACTGCGGCTCTCTGAAGGAGGGACCCTTCAAGGCCCAGCGTATGCCATGCACCCTCCCACAATACCATGTCACAGGGTGCTGATGACACAAGCCCTCAGAACCAGCGGGCAGCACCCCTGGGCTGTGTTACAGAGGGGTACCCCCGCTCTAGCATTGAGCCTGGTGCTGGGCACACCTCTCAGGAACCGGGGATGGAAGCACAGAGCCCGGCAGTGCCCTCCAGGCTGACAGCCAAGTCCCAGTTTCCCAATTCCTCGTCCTCTTTCATTGACTGACTGTGGCAGAATAGGCCGTAGCTTGTGGTGTCCGCAGAGGAGGCTCCCTGCCTAGGCTAGCTTTGGGTGACAAGGAAGGCTGCTGTTGGTGAGAGTCCAGTGCGTGGGTGTTAACCATACCTGCCTTGTTTCCTGCCCCCCAGGCCACAGTTGCGAGGAAGAGTGTGCTGGTGGTGCGCCATGGAGAGAGAGTGGACCAGGTCTTCGGGAGGTTGTGGCTACAGCAGTGCTCCACTCCAGATGGTAGGTGGAACCCAGGCGATCAAGGGACAGGCACACCGTAGGCCTCACAAATGATACAAGAGACCTCCTCCCAGTTTCCAGATGCCCTGGGACACTGCTCCATAGGCTGACCATGTGGAGACTACACATGTGGGATGCACCTGCTACGTCTCTCCAGAGCACGGGGGTCTTTAAGGCGGGGGATGGCTGCGGATCGCAAGTCACCCCGCCAGCGCACCCTGCAGTGATGCCACACTGACTTAGAGCAGGGCCCCTGAGCTGCTGGCACGGGCTGTGTCTCTGTCTCATCCCTGGATCTCTCCAGACCAGCCCTGACTGCTGCAGGTCTTGGCTGTACTGCTGGACAGGTGGGTGCATCAGAGGCCAGGTCTCTGCACACCCTACTTTGCCTGATTAAAAGCCAAAAACTCAGAGCAGTGCTTATGAGTGACCAACACTCAAGCCAGTTTGTGCTAACGACCCACATCCATGTTCACATCCACGCACGACTCGTGACAAAAGACCTGCCGTGTCACAATTCTAGACCATGGCTCATTGTATAAATTAGGTACTGACCACACTGACAAAACCCACGTGCACCTGCTGAACCCTCCTGGGATCCCTCCAGGAGCCCAGCAAGCCCCAGAGTGGGGAAGAGAAGGGAGAAAACCGCTGGTGGGAGATAAGCACAGGTCAGAAACACTCTGAGCAGATAACACGGCCAGACATGCCTCCAGGACACGCAGGGCTGATGATGCAGGCGTCTCCACAAAACAAGACCGAGTAGAGACACAAAGGCCTGAAAGAAGCAATGAGACAATGGGTGGACCCAAGGATGGCACAGGAGGACCCAAGGATGGATTGACATTGAAACATATAAGAACTTCCTTGCAATCAACTGTAGATTGAAATTGTGCATTGAAGTGACACAGCACGTCCTTGTATGTGTGGTGCTGGGGGTGGAGGACCAACACAAAACAATCAACACCAAAAATAGTTATTGTACTTCCTAGAAAAAGAAAACAGATTTGGTCACCTAGATTAACCATCAAGTCACATCTGAGGGAAAATATTTTAAAGGTATTAGAATTTCCCAGCTGAAAGAAATGTCTAGATACTTTTACAAAGTGAAGAAGCACCCAATAAGCTGAATAATGGCCCCTAATTGACTGAATCTTATATATTGCACGGTGTAATAGTCACAGTGGAGTGCTGCCCAGAGAGACCACAGACAGAGCATCAGGGACAGCAGAAGTCCTGAGTGGGGTGTGTTAACATTTTTTGGATCACAGAATGCAATAAAATTGAGGGGACTCTATCTCTGAAGGAAAAAAAAAAGATTTAAAAATTACTTTTTCCAATGAACACAGCATTTAATAAAGGCCTCTAAAGCCTGTCGTTCAAACAAGAGTTTCCACCAACGGAAATTGCAGGCATGGAGTTTTCAGAAGACTCCTCCATGGTACCTCCGAATCGGGGCAGGAGGGCCGCCTTTGCCTGCGTCTGCAGAAGGCTATGGGGGGGGTGTGTGCCTTGGGCTGTAGAGTGGGTCTCAGGAAAGTCAGGGTGGCCGCTAGGACCTACTGGTAGCACCTGGGAGATGTGAAGGAAAACCAGAGCACAGGGGAGGGCAAGTGTGGTGCCCTCTGCATGGACAATCTGTCACTTGGATAATGAGACCAACTTCCACATGTGACTACACTGTCTGCGCCACAGCGCTGACCAATCAGAACACCTCCCGTCATTTTCCCCTTTTACTGATAAGAGAGATCAAGCCACTTGTTTGTGGTCACACAGAGTAACTGATGTGCTGGGATTTGCCCTCAGACCGCTGGATCTTAGAATTCAAGTCAAACTCGGAGTGAGTCATGGCACTGTGCAGCTTCAGGGCAGGGGTATGGGGAGAGTCCTGGGGAGTCAACCTGGTTTCTGGCCTGGACTTCAAGCTGCCAACCACACAATGTATACACAGGGCATAACGTCTCCAGCCTCCTGGGTTGTGTCCCCTAAGCAATGTGATGCATTTAAAGCTATGGGAATGAGTCAATTTCACCTGATTAATTGGTGCCAAGTTGAGATTTAGCGAAATCAGTCATGGAGACACTTGGTTCTTTATCAGGAAAATTTCACGAATGAGTCTTCATGGGGGCTTCTGGGAGGACAAAGGGTCAGACCGTTCCTGGGGATGAAACCTGGGTTTTCTGCATTTGAAGAAATGTTACATGCACAGCCGTCCAAGCAGCAAGTTCTCCTTGAATTGAAGCCATGTCTCCAAGCACATTCAGGAAGCAACACAGTTGAAAGTCGTTTAAATGAGAACCTTGCTTGTAGAATGGGTCTTGGTCTTGGGGTGGGAGGGTTATGGAACAAATCTGCACTAACTTGATGAAACTAAGTGTCTGATGGTTATTTATAATTCAGGAAACTACTACAGGCCAGACCTGAACTTTCCTTGCAGTCTGCCCCGACGGAGCAACGGCCTCAAACACTTTGAAAATGACCCGCCGTTATCCTCGTGTGGAGTTTTCCAGTCCAGGACTGCAGGTGCGTTTGTGCTATCGGGCGGGAAGGGACGGTGAGAATACTGGTGGCTGTGGCCAGTCTGTGTGGAGCCTCCCTGCCCTGATGTTAGCATCAGTTTCACCCTGAGGTGTGGACAGCTCAAAAAGGTTGAGTGACTTTCCCAAGGCCACATGGCAAGAGGTCTGATCTGGGGAAGGATGGTTGGAGAAGTCAGGAGGAATGAAAGACAGGCATGGTAATAAAGAGACAGGACAGGAAAATCTCACAGCCTCCGAGTGCAACAGGGAACCATTTTAAAAATCACAGAACACAGGTGGCACCTGTGGCTCAAAGGAATAGGGCAGCAGCCCCATATGCCGGAGGTGGTAGGTTCAAACCCAGCCCCGGCCAAAAACTGAAAAAAAAAAAAAAAATCACAGAACACATCTCCTCATTGATTTTGTATTAAAATCCACCACTCTGAGCTTTCATTTTGTGTCTGGGAGTTCTGGTTCCACACAACTGGATATTTTGGAATGGAAGAGACCATGAGTCCTTCTTCAGTTTATAATTCAGAAATTAAATCTCAAGAAGCCCCACAGCTGGTTTGCTGAAGGAACTTGAACCCCAACCCTAAAGCCCACCAGAGGTGTTTATTCACTGGCTAGCTGGGCAGGGCAGGGGAGCCCTGATATAGAGTTTTCTTATTTCAGTGGTGAAAATACTGAACTCACATGCTTTCAATGTGGGGTCACTGGACTCAGTCAGGAGGAGATGACAGTCGTTCCCCCAGGAGTCAATGTGAGCCAACCCCACACAGCAGCAGGCTCCTCCTGCTGTGGGCACAGCGTGTGGTTTGTGCACAGTGTGCATGCATGTGTGGTACCGGTGTGTACACGCAGGGTGTGTGTGCTCACAGTATGTGTACATGTGTGGTGTGGGAATATGCAGTGTGCATGTGCAGTCTGTGTGTGTGTGCACGTGTAGTGTGTGTGTGCAGTCTGTGTACATGCCCAGTGTGCATGTGTGCACGTGTGGGGTGTGTGTATGTGCAGTCTGTGTACATGCCCAGTGTGTATGTGTTCACGTGTGGGGTGTGTGTGCAGTCTGTGTACATGCCCAGTGTGTATGTGTTCATGTGTGGTGTGTGTGTGTGTGTGTGTGTGCAGTCTGTGTACGTGCCCAGTGTGCATGTGTGCTGTGTGTGTATGTACAGTCTGTGTACATGTGTGCACGTGTGGTGTGTGTGTGTGCAGTCTGTGTACAGGCCCAGTGTGCATGTGTGGTGTGTGTGTGCGTGTGCAGTCTGTGTACATGTCCAGTGTGCATGTGTGCTTGTGCAGTGTGTGCATGCGTGGTGTGTGTATGTGTGTGCAACGTATGTGTGGGTGTGTGTGTCTGTAACTGTGCACCATCTGTAGCTCACTCTGCAGCTCTGTGCCTCATGCCTGAATCCTCAAGTAGACACCTGCACCCCCTCAATGTGTGCACTGGAAGCACCGTGAATGACATCTGTGTGGGTCGTTGCAGGTCTCTGTGTGTTTGCTGGGGCTGCTATGACAAAGCACCACAGACGAGGGTGGCTCAAACACAGTCACTTCTCATCTCCAATTCTGGAGGCTGGAAGTCCCAGATCAAGGTTTAAGCAGGGCGTGGCGGGGGCCTCTAGGGCTGAGGGGACAGGGCCATCTCAGCCTCTCTCTGGCCTACAGATGGACATCTTCCCTTTCACATTGTCGCCTTTCTGTGTGTCTCTGTATCCAAAGCTCCCCTTTTAGAAGGACATCAGTCATGTTGGCTCTTCTTCAAAGCATGACTCTCCCACCTTGAGCTTAACTTGATCTTAACCTTGAGGATTGAAAAGAGTTATTTCCAAATGAAACCATGTTCTGAGATCACAGGGGTTAGGACTCCAACATGTCACTTTTTGGAGAGGGACATAAATGATCGCATGACAGCCTCCACCAGAGCCTCACTGGCTTGGCTGCCGGCTAGTTTTTGTGGCTTCTTTCCCAGAGGGTAGGGCTTCTGCTGTCACAAGAGGAAATGTGGTTTGTAGGCTTGTCCTTCTGGGAGCCTCACAGGTCCGGAGATTTCTGTTGCTACAGAACAAATTACTATAAACTTAATGAAGTGCCCACTTGTTGGCTTACAGCTCTGTAGTTCAGAAACCTCAGCACGGGGTGGCTGGCTCTCTGCTTGGGGTCTCACAGCCAGAAATTCAGGTCTCCACTTAGCTCAGCTCCCATCCGGAGCTCAGACTCCCGTCAGTCCCATTTACACTGTGGGCAGAGTTCAGATCCTTGCAGCTGGAGGACTGAGGTCCATTCCCGGCTAGCTGTCCACTGGGGCCACTCTCGGCTCCTGGGGTATTCCCTCGTTCCTTGGGGCATGGTCCTCATCTGCAAATCCAGTAATGGAAACGTTTTGTATGCTGAATCCCCCTCACTTCAAATTTCTCTGACTTCTTTCCTGTGGCTGTCTAGAGAAGATCTCTGCTTTTAATGGGTTCACCTGACTTATTCAGGCCCACGTGGGACCCTCCCTCTCCTGCCATATAATGTCACTTGGTCACAGTTTACTCAAGGGACTCGTGCAGGATGTGTCCACCAGGGAGTGGACATCTGGGCCCTCTTAGGGGGGATGGCTGCCCATCGGAGGCTGGAACTAGGAAGGCCCATTCTCCACCTGCTGTGTTCCAGGGGCCGCACTCCTGGACAGTGGAGTCCACGTCATCTCTGTGTTTACCTCCCCAGCCCTCCGCTGTGTGCAGACAGCCAAGCTCCTCCTGGAAGGTTGGTGAGAATGTCAGGAGCACCCCACGCGGCCTTGACCTTGTGGCCATTCTCCCAGGGGGGGCAGGAAAGGAGTGGGTGGAACTGGGTGATTGGCAATGGGTGGCCACATCATAGACCTGAGGCAGGCATGAGCCTGTCCTGTGGGATGGCCACAGGCACGTGGAGCCTGACGATGTTCCTGGAATGCTGGGACTGGGATGCCAGTAGGGGCCTGTCCTCACACAGCGCCCCTTTGGAACTCTCCTTTCCACTGAGTGTTTAAAGAAACACCTAGGCTCGGCGCCTGTGGCTCAACGTACACCTAAGCTGGCCGGTTCAAATCCAGCCCGGGCCCGCCAAACAACAATGACGGCTACAATCAAAAAAAAAAAAAAATGGCCGGGCATTGTGGCGGGCGCCTGTAGTCCCAGCTACTTGAGAGGCGGAGGCAGGAGACTTGCTTGAGCCCAGAAATTGGAGGTTGCTGTGAGCTGTGATGCCACAGCACGCTATCCAGGATGACAGCTTGAGGCTCTGTCTCAAAAAAAAAAAGAAAAAAAGAAAAAACAAACACCTAGAAAAATCCGTTCAGAAGCCTAGAGAGCTGGGACTGCTGTGGGCCCTTCTAAATCCAAATGCATGACCCTCTCCAGGCAGTGGGATCTGCTAGGGGGGCTGTCCAACAGGTGCTGGTAAACCCACCGGACCCTCTGCAGCTCCCACCTCCAAGTTCGCATGGGAGTGGGAGTGGGGTCCGCATGTTAATTGTCCTGAAATCCGGGACTTTGGGGCAGCATGATGTAGCTGGGCCCTGGGGACGAGGTGTGTCCCCTTGGTCCTGTCCCCACCCAGGCACGTACATGTACACACACACCACATTCACACACATGCCCTGGGGCTCCATTCAGGTGCAGGGTCACAGACTGCAGTTCTGGGGGACAGAGATTGCAGATGTGACCCGACGCTTCCTCAGGGCAGCGGCTGCAGCCCAGGTACCGGGGTCAGACCACTCAGGTCAGCAGAGCCCCACACCCTCCTCCGAGCAGGAGGGAGCGTCCCTGGGGAGTGTCCGCTCTGGTACTGCCCTTTCCAGGGAGGGGATGGCAGCGCTGGGAGGGTAGAGGGGGGTTCTCTAGCACCCGGGTGATGCGCCTGTCAGTGTAAGGACGGTTCTTACTAACAGTGAATGGAAGCAAAACAAATACCCAAGAACTTTACCCTTGGAGTGTTCAGGATCAACATATTTATAATGAATCCAACAATGACAGTAGTAAGATTGGGACAAAGCAAGGAACACATGCAGATACACAGACCCTCCATAGCTGACCCTCTCCCTATGCTGACCACCTCCTTAAGCTGACCTCATTCTCATAGACCAGACACGCACCCCACGTAGGTGTCGGGGCAGCAGGCCTCGTTCCTTACGTTGAGCACCTCTGTATGTTGACCAGTTTGTTACTGTCCCTTGGGTGGTCAACTCACAGAGGTTTGTATACGATAAAATGTGATAGGCTCGTACCTGGGCTCCATTCTCTCCCCCACCCCAGCCTTTGATACCCACCACTCAACAAACCATGTCTTTTTTCCTAAACCACATAAGGTGCAGCTGCTTCCCCCCCCGCCCCCCAAAACCACTATACTGTCCACCTGTGGCTGGCTGCCCACCAACGTGCCAGGCCAGTGACAACCATCCCACCGGGGCTTTCATTGTCCCAAATTGTCAGGTTCTTACCCAGCGACAGCCTTCATCTTCCTTTCTCTGCACAAGCTCCCTCATCACAGTGACAACATATGAATAATAAATAAGAGTGAAGTTCAGAATATTCTTTTTGACCAGCTTCCCAAAACACTTTTCACAATTCCAATGTGTTGTGGATGTTTTTCTGACTTCTATCATTTGGACCCCTTGAGTATAAAACAACGTTCTCAGAAGTGTCCTCTGACAGCAAGAAGGCCAGGGCTCTCACCTGGGCTCACGCTGGCTTTGACTCTGCGTGCGTGCATTATCACTAGGCCTGTTTAAAGGACACACAGCCATAACTCCTCTGATAATGCAGGAAAACAAGGACCCCAGGCTCCTTCACAAGGCCCCAGGCATGGTCCACCCCCCTTCCGGCTGCACCTTAGATATCCAGCATCAGCCAATGTCCCGATGGGCCACTTCCCAAAGCCGGGCCACAGAACAATGGCCTGCAGAGTGTCCTGGAAAGAAAGAGGCACATGTCCACGCCCACGGGGGGTCTTCGCCTCACATCTGCTCCATTCACAATGCTCTAGGCCCATGGCAGGCAGGCCGGGGGGAACCGGAGCCGCATGAGCTCCATCTAACCCACTCTTTCCTAAACATGCTTGACGAACGAGCTCTTCTCATGGACTTTTCAAAATACATTTGGGAATTGATTTTATGTACAGCATTTTGAGATTAATAACGTGTTCTTCACTTCAAATGAAACATAACAGTCTTTTGATTTTTTTGCTCTGATTGAGATGGCCTGGCTTCATAGGTCTTCTTTTAGCCAAACTATAAAATGTTCAGGAAGGGGGAGTTGTGAGGAGCCAGAATGTTCCAGAAGATGGTTCCCTTCCACCCAATCTGGTGTGTTTCTCCAGAATGTCCTTCCTGAGGCTGACATTCCCTGTCATTGGCCGAGACCTCCCTGCTGGGCTGTCTGCCTAGGTCAGCGGCTGTGCTGTGGCTTTGGTTCCACTGCAGAACTGTGCTGCAGGGTCAGGGTGGGCCTGACCCCATCGCAGGACTCTGTCCCCTCCCGTCAGACGCGGGGTCCTCACTGCTCCGAGACCTTCCAACTGCTTGGCACGCCCAGAAACAGTGTGCCTGTGCTTAGTCACAAAACAGTGTTTGCCAGGAAAAGAAGTCGCAGAATTTGGAAGACATTATTTAGATCCATGAGTAAGATGCTAAGACATAGGAGGAGGCTTATTTGCATGAAGCCAAAGTGGTTATTACAGATGATAAATACCTGTTTTCTGTTGAATCCAGAACTCAAACTGGAGAAAAAAATGAAGATAAGAGTGGAACCTGGAATCTTTGAATGGACAAAATGGGAAGCCAGCAAAGCCATCCCGACATTCATGAGCCCGGAAGAGCTGAAAGAGGCGAGTTTCAATGTCGACACTGACTACAGGTACACCCTCCCCCCGCAGGTGTTCCCTTCCCCAGCTCTGCAGTGCAGGTCATCTGGGCCTTGCCAGAGAAGGATTTCTCATGACGTTGTTAAAGATGATAAGAAAGACTTTATTCAAGGGGACTCCTGCAGTGGGGCTTTGCAGCAGGAGAGAGATTGGGGTCCATTACGAAGAGGGTGGGGTAGTTCTTACTAAATGACCCACCAGGAGTCTTGATGAAGGGAGGCCGGGGCGATCAACATCACCTGGGAGTGGCAGAGCATGAGGAACCCACTCAGATATCGAGAGTAGGGGGTTCTGGCTAAAACTGACCCTGCAAGGATGGACACTGAAGCCCATGGGCCAGGACCTGGCAAGGAGAAGGGCTCGGAGAATCATGAGCCTTTGGTTGAGGAGAGAACCATTATTCCTGTCGTCTGGTGTCTGACTGCTATCTCAGAGTCTTCCCAACATGCAGTAAGAAAGTGCACAGCCTTTGCCACTTTGGGACACAAAATTGGAGTCTCCTGTTGATGCTGGGCCCTACCTTGAGGCAGCGCTGTCTTGGAAGAACATTCTCCTTCCCTGCTAACCACAGCCATGTGATTCTGACCCCTGCCATCTGCCCAGCACAGCAGCCTCCCCCTCTGTCCCCTGCAGGCCCGCAGTCCCCCTGTGCCATCTCAGGCCAGCCGAGAGCTACACCGAGTATGTGGAAAGGAGCACTTCGAGCATGGGCCGGATTGTCAGCACCTGCCCACAGGACAGTAAGTCTTCGCTGTTCTGGGATATAACAGTCTCACCTCTGGGATGGAAATTAGGGATTTTGTGAGCCTGTTAATGTCCCCACCACCCCTATCTCCCTTCTTCAGCAACACAATGTGATCTGGTGCCTGTGACCACAGTATTTGGGTGCATAAGTTCATGCTTCACCATGAGTCCGACCCCAGGACCTCACTGCAGGGCTCGGTGCAGGTGGACCGAGGACCCCAGGGTCAGCCCAAACCACTAGTGTCCATGTGACTCCAGTCAGCTTCCCAGGAAACCAAGGAGGCTAACAACAGACAGGGACAGAGCGACCAGCCTCTGTGCAGAGTGGGCGATCAGACATCACCCAGGCCATCCCCGCTCACCAGGGGGTTTCCCAGCTCTTGCTCTGTGTGGATGAAGCTGCGTAGAGGTGCGGTCTCCTCTCCTTCCCACACTTCCCGCAAGCTGGCTGGGCCCTGAGGTCTCGCCACACTCAACCAGTGGTCTCTAGAAGTTCTTGGAAGTTCTTATCTAAAGTGGGTCATGGCAGGCTCATTGTGATAACCAGCTGATAATTTGGGTCAGGACTGGGGGCAGTCACCACACCAATTAGCTATAGTCCTGACGTGTGGTCGACGGTGTCTAGGCAGCCAGCCACAAAGGCTAATGGCTCAGGCCACTTCTTATCCCATCCCCGAGGCCGGCAGGCAGCTGCTTGCACCTGGCTATTGCCTGTCACACCTCCTTCCTGCCCCCAGGTCCCTCGGGCTTTAGGAGGCTACAAGGTAACCCTGCTCCAACAACTTTGGGGAGCCCGAGTCTAATAGCAGACACTCTGTGTGCCTGCTCTGACCTTGAGGGTTTTTTCTGTAGCTGGCGTCATCCTTGTCGTGAGCCACGGCTCAGCGCTGGATTCCTGCACTCGGCCGCTCCTTGGTCTGCCGCCGTGGGACTGTGGGGATTTCGCCCAGTTAGTGAGAAAGGTATGCAGCGGCTCTTATCTCTTTGGGCCACAAAGTCATGCACCCCAAAGACACAGGGTTAGTGCACTCCCTCCTCAGTACCTGCACACCCCAAGAACTGAGCCTACCTGCTCCCATGCAAAGGGCCTTGGGCTGGGGCTGATGGACATTACTGATCGATGGTCACCATCACTGTCATTTACTGCCGTACGATGCAAAGAACGAGATGAAGAATTGTTAAAAGTCAGCTCAGATTATAATTCCTTGCCGCTGGGACAGGAGTGAGCGGGTTAGATGCGGAGGACATGGGCGCTGCCCTGGCCGCTGCTGCTGTTGGGTCAGTAGGCTTTAGTGCTGGCCTGAAATCAAAGACTTTTTATAAAACATTAGTAAGTGACTTAAAACTCTGCTCCAGATCCCTTCTCTAGGCATGTGCTTCTGTGAAGAAAATAAAGAAGAAGGGAAATGGGAGCTGGTGAACCCGCCCGTGAAGACCCTGACGCACGGGTCGAACGCAGCATTTAACTGGAGGAGCTGGATCCTGAGCAACTGAGAGCCACTGGCCATCGGCACGACTGTACAGCAGACAGGCGAGGACGCAATGCAGAGGCTGTGCCACGCGTCGTGCCAGAGGTGTCTTAGTGTCTCAGTCTCACCTACGTGACTCACAGAAGCACCACATGCACTTTTATATCGGGGAAGCCGTGCACCTGTTTGCTGGACTGCGGGGGCACCAGGCAGAAGGCTGAGGGGGGCCTCACCCCCCAGCAGGTGGGAGTGTTCCCACTAACACAGGAGGGTGGAGCCAGGGCTTGGAGGGAGATGACAAGCTGGGACACTAATTAAAGACTCACCACACACAGGATGTGGCCACTTCGTCGTGCTTGCCCCTGCTGGTCGGGTTCCCAGCTGATCTTTCCTTTTTCTATTTGAATCACTCGGTAGCTATGTCTACACAGGCCAAAAAGTCCAGAAAATGGTACAGGAAAGCCACTTGCCAGATCAAAACTGGGAATTTCTCGAAGGTGTCAGCACCCCATGTATTAGTTTCCGGTCACTGCCACAAATGACCACACACTTAGTGGCAAGTGACACGTGCTCTCCTGCAGTCCTGGAGGTCAGAGTCTGGTGGCAAGCTCCATCTATTCCTTACATTTTTTAGCTTTCAGAGACCGCCTGTGTCCCTCGCCTCATGCCCCCACCACAGTCCTCCAGGACAGCAAGGGAGCATCCTCCAAAGCTCTGTGACCTCTGCTCCGTTGTCACTGCACCTCAAAGTCCTTTCTGCCATGCCAGGTCTCACATTCACAGGCTTCCAGGATTAGGCTGTGGACTTCTGTTGGTGTCATTCCTTGGCCTATCCTTCCAAGCACAAAAGGGCTGCTGGCACAGACATCAGGGTCTCACCCTCCCATATGAGGGTCCTTTGCGGCATCCCCTTTTCTCACTTCTGATTAAGACAAGCGGGAAGGGGACTCTGCAAATGGGAGAAGAACCAGAAAAAAGGTCACCGGGAACTCACTGTCCAGCTGTGACAGTGTAAACATGGTGGTGGCTCTGACTTGACCAAGGCCATCCAGCAGTGGACGGGCTCCACCCTCACCCCACAGTCACACCCATTCCCACAGCCCATGCAGGCCGTGCCTGGCACAGGCAGCAAGGTCCCTCTGCGGTGTGGTGAAAAGCAGCCCAGCTTTCCCCTTTCCCACCCTGTCCCAGTTCAGATGTCATTTCAGTATTGGGGTTTGGGATCGTGATTGATCTGTGACTGGCTGTTTACAGAGCAAGCACAGAGGTGGGCAGGACGCACCTGCACTGCTCCTCCAGTCTCCCCGCCATTGCCCCCACAGGCTTGGAGCAGAACACAAAGGGGCCGCCACATGAGACCCTGCTGCCTGGTGTCCCCAACTCCATTATGGGCCTTTGGGAAGAGGGTGGTGGTGAGGGGGCAGAGAGAGGGGACCAGAGGAGCGGCTTTGGATTGGACAGCAAAGGTGCTAACACCCAAGCCAGTGCCTGCCTCAGGGCTGCAGCCTACGATGGGGAAGAGCTCAGGGACAGCCGTGGCCACCCAGCAAGGCCACCGAGCCGAGGCGAGTGAGACTTGAACACCCTGGGCCAAGTTAGAACCAGCCCACGTCAAACTGAACACATACACCATCCAAAACACATCACGCAGAACACGCCACACAGAATGTGTAAGGGCCAGGCCTGATGAAGCCTCCTCGACCTGCCCAGCTGAGGCTGTCACCTGAGAGAGGCACAGTTGCTTGTCCCTGTTAACTTGCTGGTGACGTAATCTTTCTGTGCCCAAACCCAACCAGGTCTGCAGCTGACACAGCAGAGAGCAGGAGAGCCGCCCACTCGCAGGCCTGCCTGTGTCCACCCATACAAGGCCTCTAGGGCAGGACCCCAGATGCACCCCTCAGGTGCTGGGGAGAAGATAAGGGGCCTCCGGGCACCTGCACTGCTGTCCTTCCTCGTCACTGGGTGTGAGGCAGGCGGACGTCCTCCGTCCGAGTTCTGTCCGGGACATGCCGGGTCCACACTTAGTAGTCATGGTGATAAATAAAACTTTACAAACTCAGCAGATGGAGTTTAAACAGTGGCCACTTATTCAGCTGGTCTGTAACATGTCTCTGGGTCCAGCTTTCCAGGGGTGAGTCCTGCCCCCGGAAAAAGCCAGGGCAGGTAATGACCCCCGAGTTCTGCTGGGCTGCTGACAGTCTTAGCAAGGGGAGCAAAGTAGGCTTGAATCTCAGATCACAAGGCTTCGTGTGCAAGAAACACCATTTTCCTCATAGTTCATTGGTTCTGACGAGGCCCCTGACTGCCACAGCAGAGAGCCTCCCCCTCGCCCCCCGTTCTGCCATTCTTAGCTTTCAGAATGAGCCCTGGGCCTGTGCTGGAGAAGGCAGGGGCAGACATGCCTTGTGGAAGTTTATTATACTGGGTGTAAGGTTTTGGTAATAACAAATCCTCTGCTCACTTTTGGGTGTAAGGTTTTGGTAATAACAAATCCTCTGCTCACTCCTGGGTGTAAGGTTTTGTAATAACAAATCTTCGTGCTGGGCTGACCCTCAGTATTTCTGAGCTGAGTCTGACCCCTGCTGACTTCTTCTGGAAGTTACCAGGCATCCAATCCACGCCCCTGTACCCTTATCTGTCAGACCTCCCCTAAACATGTGGCGCCTGTGGCTCAAAGGAGTAGGTCGCCGGCCCGTGTGCCAGAGGTGGCAGGTTCAAACCCTGCCCCAGCCAAAAACTGCAAAAAAAAAAAAAAAAAGCCAAGCCTGGAAAGGGCCCCTCCACCTTGTCTATGGACCTTCCCTTGAGGCTGACCCTGCTGCCTGAGGTCCCCAATTCCATTCCGGGCACTTTGGGAAGAGGGTGTGGTGAGGGGGCAGGAGGAAGAGGCAGGGGAGGTAACAGGGGGAGGGGACCTGTAGAGCGGCCTTGGGTTGGGCAACAAAGGTGCTAACACCCAAGCCAATGTCTGCCTCTAGGCTGCAGCCTATGATGGGGAAGAGCTCAGGGACAGCCCATGGCCATCCAGCAAGGCCACTGAGTCAGGGCAACCACATTGCCACGCTCATGCGAGGAGGGAGAGCTGCCGTAGTAATTTTCCACCAAAGCGAGTCTTATTTTGGAGCCGGACTTGAGAGTTTTTAGATGTGATTCCTACCAGTGCACGCTGTGGGCTGAGCTGTCTGCCCTCTCCTGAAGTCAACTAGCAGGCGGCTCTGCAGAGCTCCGAAGGGAAATGAAAGTCAGCCCCTGCGAGGGCTGGGGGGAGCTTAGAGACTGCACCGCGACCCCAAAAGTAACACGTCGGAGACCTGACCCCCATTTGCTAGAACTGTGGCTGTGTTTGGAGACAGGGCATTCACGGAGGGTGTTAAGTTAAAATGAGGTCACCAGGGTGGGCCCTAACCTGATCCGACATAGGAGGAGCTGAGCACACAGACACACCCCTGAAGGACGACCACGTGAAGACACAGGGAGAAAATGCTGTCTGCAAGCCAGGGACAGAGGCCTCAGGAGAAACCTGAGCCAGGTGGCACCTTCAGCTTGGACTGTGAGACAATAAATGCCCGCTGCCTAAGCTGTGCGTACCGTCCTGGCGGGAGAACCGCAGGGAACGGGCACAGTGCGGAAGAACACGGCGCAAATCCAAGTGCACACCTGCGAGGGGCTGAGTGGGGGCTGGGCACGCCAGTGCGCGTGTGTGCGTTTACGTGTGTGTACTTATTTCCGAACAGTGCAGGTAGAAATCGTCCTTACGGAGGGCACGCTTCTGTGAGAAGCAGAGGAGGACATGGGATCCCCAAATAGGCTCCCGCTTCCAGCGCTGGGGAAGAACGGGATCAGGAGACATTGCTTGCTAAGCGCTCCAAGCTCCTACCTTCTCACCCCCGAAGTTTTTGAGGACCAATAGTGTAGTGTCAAAGGGACAAGAAGCCCGCACGAGATGTCAGCCCACGCATGATAAAGAACAGTGACTGCAGTGGACTGAAACCCACTGACTCACAGGGATCCCTAAGCCCATGACGACGACTCCGAAAAAGATCCAGAACTAACTCATTTGCCACCATGTGAAGCATCTGTTCAACCAATACCTTATTTGTGAAATTGGTAATTAGGTTATTCTGTCTGTCTGGGAGTGGGAGAGGGGGAACCACATAAATCCAGCCCTCCAAATGCAGAAGGAACAGCAGAGCTAGGAAGATGCCGTTTCTCAAACCATGATTGTAGCGGGCTGGAGGATGGCCCCGGAGATGGCAGGCCCCAATCGCTGCCCGGAGTTACCCGCTAACAGCAGATCAACCAGGTGACCATTTCTTCCGCTGCAGTGGAAGTATATAACAGGACGATGTATATAACGTCCTGTTATATATGCAGGACGTATATAACACCACGAATGTGGATGCCAGGCAAGAACATCGCCACGAGTCCCACAACCCTCTGGCTATAATTTAATAAGAAACACACAGGAACTAGAAGCACAGGCTAAGGGGGCCCAGACAAACCCAGAGGGTGAGCTACTCTGCTGCAGCCAGCCCAGTCTCTTCACAGTCAGTAATGAAAAAGGGACTTCACGGAAAAATAAGAGAGAGAGTGTGAGGGTGAGGGTCCCCAGCCTCCTGCCTCAGAGCCTGTGCTTTCTCTGGTCCCTTCCAAGGCCCTGACAAGGTGTGCACTAGGTCCTGTATTCTATCTTGCAGAAGTGAAGCATTTAAACCATAATCATGCCTCAGCCATTTTCCCCCTGATTTCAATCAGACACGTGTCCCCTTGTGTTGAATGGCTTTAAAACCGGCCACAGGCATTTTTAGAATGTGTTCCAGGGAGCATTGATTAAACTGAGTTAGGGGCAGATTTCATGATTTGGGTTTGGTAGAACATTTGTGTATGTTACTGGTTTGCAGTGACATTCACGAGTGGTTGTTATTGCTGGCTGTTCTGAAGTAAGACTCATTCCAGAAATGCCCCTAGCATGATGACACACAGGTGCAGGGACACAATTCCACTTGTCCTGCTGATCTGACACCACTGTGTGTAGGAGAAATGAAGCTTGAAGTGGGTGGGGGCAAAAGGTCGCCCATGGGAAATTATCTCAACCATCAGACACATAAAATTGTAAGAGAAGATTCTCACTGATGCCCCATCAAACCAGATCTCTCCTGCCCAGGATACAAGGAAGCAGCGCACATAAGTTTTGATAGGAACCATATGGAATTAGACTTGCCAACACCTGTTGGGAATACATGGTCCTGAGGCAGCTTTGGGGACAGTGGTATGTCTGCATGTGATGATAAAGGTTTTATGCCCCAGTAACTGATAAACCATTGAAAAGCAACAGTGGAATATCTCACTAATATCTCCACAAAAAGGAAGAGGTGTTCAAAGAGAATACAGGCCAAAGAAATGTAGAAAAAGAAGTATTAGAGAGCTGTATTAGGCAGTGAAAAGCAATACTCTGATAGTTTTCTATATTTTGTTCTGTTTGTCAACTTTTCATTTGTAATTTTATTGAAATTTATTTTCATTCTAAATATTTGTTTTAACATTATTTTATATTCGTAATGCTATGTGCTCTGTCTTTCAAAATTTTTAAATTTTATTTTACTGTTTAGAGATGGGGTCTTGCTCTGTTACCTAGGCTGGAGCCTCTTGACCTTGACCTCAAAGGATCCTCTGGCATAGCCTCCCACGTAGCTAGGCCCAGCTTATATGCTTTCCCTTAAAGAGACCAGGAGATTGTCTTCATCAGATTCTGCCTATGGAGGCCCCATGTTTAGGTACATAACCCCCAGGAACAAAGCATGGCCTTGAATTGGGCAGACCGAAGGACACTGTGGGGTGAAGTGAAGACACTTGCCCTCCAAGTAATTCAGGGGAGAGGAAGCTGGCAGTTGGGAGGGAAAGGAAAGACCACCTTAGGTCAGCATCAGGAAGCAAGAACACGCCTGGGTATCAGCCCTGCTGAGGGACCTGAACGTCCATGGCAGGCCAAAGCCTCCCTGGGGGCCGCCCCTCCCCAGCCATCTGCAGGGACCATGAGGAGCCCTGAGCCAGATCACACTGAGCTACTGAAGGAGGGGGTCGCTCACACCCCCGCAGGTATTTATCACATTGTATTTTGTGAGTTTCTCACAGTAATCCTTATTTTTCTAGGCATTTTCAAGCTCTCTTGAGATTTCTAGGGAGAACTTTTGGTAACTAATTGCTCTCCAAGCTCATCCAGAAATCTACTTCCATTAAATATCTTCTGCAGAGTCACAATGTATCCTAGGAGAAAATACCACTAAAAACCATGGCAGAACAACATAGTGCCTTTCAGTTTAAAGAATTTGAAGCTGGCCAGGCACAGTGGCTCACGCCTGTAATCCCAGTACTCTGGGAGGCCGTGGCAGGTGGATCACCTGAGCTCAGGAGTCCAAGACCAGCCTGAGCGAGAGTGAGACCCCATCTCTACTAAAAAGGGCATTGTGGCGGGCACTTGTAGTCCCACCTACTCGGGAGACTGAGGCTAGAGGACCTCTTGAGCCCAGGAGTTTGAGGTTACTGTAAGCTATGATGCCACAGCACGCTATCCAGGGCAACAAAGTGAGTCTCAAAAAGAAAAAAGAATTTGAAGTAGAGTTTCAGAAACAAAGAATAAAGATATTTATTTTCAATTGTAAACCAACTTAAACTAAGTAATAAAGATTGACAACTCTAGAATAAAGATTATTAACAACCCGAGCAACAGAAGTATCTTCACGACACCCCCTGTTCTTTCGGCTTCATCTCACTCTAGTAGATCCGATTGTCTAGCTTCTTCTTCTTCAAAAGAAAAAGGAAACACAAATTCATTTCTTTTTTTAAATTTTTTTCTTGCATGTTCTTCTGATAAACATAAGTATATTTCATGTTTGCTTTGTTCTAGTCTCTAAATCTTTATTCATTGACATCTTTTGCAATAAAAATTATGAGAAATATGGGCAGTGCCTGTGGCTCACTGGGTAGGGTGCCGACCCCATATATTGAGAGTGGTGGGTTCAAACCCAGCCCCGGCCAAACTGCAACAAAATAGCAAACTATTTTGCTAGGGTAAACTAGCAGACTATTTTACATGATTTAATTATTTCAGATATTAATTTCAAGTGAATGGGAAAGGTTTTTACTATTAACTTACAACTAAGACAAACTAAATTGAAAGGGGACCAGACTGGCAAGTGCAGTCTGCAGCTGGCAGGAGTGGGTGGCCAGTCGGCCCTTCCATCTCAGCCAGGGCTCCTCCCTCTGAGCTTTCTGGCAGCGCCCACAAACTCGCAGAGAAAGATTTTCAAAGATCTCAGAAGTCTAAAGCCTCAGTCAGATTTGAGGCCGAACCCCTGCCCTGTGAGCCGGCAGAAACAGAACCTTCTATATTCATCTAATATCCAAACCGACTTTAAAAGAGCAAGTCCCCAACACTGTTAGGCCCTTGCCGTACTCCTGTGTCTCAGCCACAGCAAAGCCATCTACTAACGTAAACCTAGTTCCTTGTCTCTAACAGGGCCCTGTGACCATGGCCTGCCCTCATGTGACCCCCTGCTCACCTGTTCCCTGCTCCCGCCAGGCTCTTAGAAAGGCCCAGAAGGGGATGACTTTCCACCACAGCTTCCATAGGAGCCAGGGTGAGGCTTCTGGGCCCCTCCTGGAGTCCCACAGCTCATTCCTGAGCTGTGGGGCCCTGACTATTCCCCGCTGCCCTCCTGTACAGGGGAGGGGTCCTCACCTTGTTCTGCATCGTAGCGGAACTCGTCTCGGCTGTACTCCCGGCTGGCATCCCTGAACGCGTCTGCCTCTTCATCACCGGGCCTCATGTCCAGCTCGCCCTCGGAGCCCTCCGGCATAGCCTGGGCGTCCTCCCCGGCCTCTCTGGCACCTGGGACAAAGCAAAGGATGTAGGGGTAATAGAGACCGCAGGCCTCCCCGCTCTGAGTGCACCCAGCCAGCCAGGCCTGGCCGATGGAGCCGCTGAGTCCCGGCAGGGAATGGTTCAGAGCTGGGCGCAGCTGCTATGCAACTCTAACTCCTGAGGGTTTGGTTTGGTGGGAACTCGAGGAAGAGGAGCTCCTCCCCCCAACACCCCCAGTTCTTGAGCTGACTGGATGACAATTTGGTAAGGTTGGTGAACTTTAGTCTCCAAAGGGAAGAGAATGCTGCCAGAGGAGACATGACCCAGCCATGCCAGAGGCTGAGTCTCTGTGCCTCCACCCTGGAGCTTTCCTGTTATAGGAACCAAAAAGTTACTAGGAGCATGAGTGCTATTTCACTCAAGCCAACCTGCCTTGGCCTTCATCTGCAGTGGAGAAGAATCTCACCCAGTAGAACTTCCTTCATCTCACTATGGCACGTTAATGACTTCCCAGGTAGACCCTGCCAGACCCTTCCTTAAGGATGGACTTACCTCCCTGTCCCATGTCTGCCTGAGGTCACACCCACCACCAAGGTGACAGGATATAGGCCCCACAGGAAGGACACAATGGATGTTCAACTCCCACACAATCAGCCAAGGTTGTTGAGAGCCTGTGTCTCCCTCTGGGAAGCCCCCCGCCCTCTATTCCAGGGGTATCTGATCCCAAAGGCTCCCCCTAGCCACACCCTGCACACTAAACTGACTCAGTCTGGTTCCAGAGAGTCCAGCCTACAATCGGGCTGAGAAGAGAATTTCCTGGGAACAGGGCAGCCTGACAGCCCGGGGTGCCCCACACCTTCAGCTCCAGGGGCCTCTTCTCGGCCAGGCCCATCCACAGGGGGCACCTCCTTGGGGAGGGTCGGAGTCCACAGGGCCAGTTCCGTGATTTTGGTAGCTTTCCATTTTGGAACAACATTTAGTAAAGTCTCTTCCTCCTCTTCTTCTTCTCCTCTTTCCTATTTTAAATGCAAAAAAAAAATGTATTAATAAATTGACTAACATTTGGTAACTTGGTCTGGGATATTAATAATGAGGGAAGGAAAGATAGGTTTTGACTAGGATGAGAAACAAAGTCTACTGCACAAGGCTGTGCCTAATGTTAGCTAGCTAATGTTAATATTAACCAGGGAATATTGATTTGGTATTAATACTAATGTTAAATATTGGAAAGAAAAAAAGAATTATTTACCCAGCCTGCTTCAAGAGATGCAAGTTGACACACCCAGCATGCTAACAGTCATCATGGGACAAATTATGGTGATACCAGTTACAGATTTCAGTTGTCATTTCTGGGGCCCAACCCTCAAGAACTCTCTTGCCCAGGATTAGCTGGTTCCTACTGACAAAACTAGGTCTAGACTCCTGGAGTAGCTGTGAAATGATATTGTTTATAGGCATATGTTTGGGCAATTTAGTTCTATAGTAACACATGCTAATAAAGAAAACGAATAGTGAGCATTTCCAAGGATTGGCAAAACTTTTTAGGCAAATCACCTCTCACTTTGTAGGATCCAGATGCCTGGGTAACCCCTTTGCCTGTGGTTATAGAAGACAGCACCTTCTCTGCAACTTACCATGTCTGTTAAGCGATATTCCCCATGCTGTTCACATCCAATGTCAAATACATACTTTCCAGGGCCAACAGGCTATGAGCAAAGAGAAACCAAAGAGTACTTTAGACTCTACTGACAAAAATTACCAGAAGCCAGTATTTCGGGATGATAAGAAGAAAGTCCAAAGAACATTAACAACATCTAGGGAGAAAATATTGATGTAAGTCCCAAATACTATTGCTATTCAGGAAAAACTATCCATGAAATATGTACACAACTTGAGGACCTTTGTCTAAGGCCACTGATTGTGCTTTGGGTGTTGATCTGGACTGTGAAATATCAACTCCCCATAGAAAATACAGAATGCTTTAGAAACATTATCACCATGCACCCTACCCTGCACCATAAACTTGGGTAAAGTCCAATATGAATTAAAGAATGCTTTTATAAAGTAATAGTAATGAAACCACAAAGTATATGCCCTATTTTGCTTATTTTTTTAAAACTTTACCCCCATTTTGCTTATTATACCTCTTTATAAAAGTGCTACATTCACTATACAAACTTAAATAGGCCAACACCCTTAGGCAGATTAGCTAGGGATAGAACTACAACTACTATTCTAAAGGATTATTTTTAAAGTCATTTCCACCACATTTTTTAATAAAAATATGATAAGATGCATACTAACTCATACTCTATTTTTACTTGGAAATATGACATGAACTACCTCTCATATTTACCAATATTATTTCACATGCCAGTTGTCAACCTGGCATTTTAGTTCACCTATGGGTTATCATTTATTTTACTCATTTACTATTGTTGGTATTTGGGATGCTGATTTTTTAGAATGCTATAGTAAACATACTTTGAGTTAAACATTATATGTACCTTTCATATTTTTCTTATGATAAACTGTCAGAAATACTAGACAAAAGTATACATGTATTTTGATTAGAATGAGGCTCTTATAATTTCCATTCCCACAGCAACACTTAAGAGCCCCAATATCCTTTCACTTTTGTTATTTGGACCACTGACATTTTGCTCTTTTGTTACATTTTTATATACAAAATGAGATCTCTCCATTTTAATTCACATCTTTTAAGTTATTAGTAAGGTTGAATTTTTTTCCAAGATTGTTAGCCATTTAATGACATAGATTGATAAACATGTTTTATATATTAAATGTTCCAAATAAGTATCCTCTTTGCATTTGACAGTCATCTTTTTTTAAATTTCTTTTTTATTGTTGGGGATTCATTGAGTACAAGAAACCAGGTTACACTGATTGTTGACAATCATCTTTTACATTTTCTTTATAGCTTTTTTTAATCTGTAAGAGGTTATTTTTATAAAGTTGAGCCTATTAGTTGTCTCTTTGTTTCTCTTCAGAAAGTCCTCTTTCCTCATTTCAAAGTTAATAAATATTTATCTATATTTTTTCACATGTGATTTTCTTGGTTACATTTCCATTATTATTATTTATTTTTTGGTTGCGGCCATCATTGTTTGGCAGGCCCGGCTGGATTCTAACCCGCCAGCTCAGGTGTATGTGGCTGGCACCTTAGCCACTTGAGCCATAGGCGCCGAGTCATCCATTTTTATTTTTTCTATAAAGCACCCTCACGTACATGCTGAAGGAAAGCCTGTAATTTTCTCCCAAATGACCAAGTTGTCCCCTACTGTTCCTTGACAGCATCACATAATCATTAATCTGAAATGGTGTTCTTATCAAGCCTTAAATTATTTTATCCTCTTGGATCTGTCTCTAGACTTTCTAATCTGCTTCATTGGCCTGTATATCATTATCCTGGTATCACACTGCTTTAATTACTTCAGTAATTTATAGTGTGTTGTGACAACTTGTCCACAAGGCCATAGACAGACAGATGGTTTTCTGGGGAAGAAATACAAACCAACAATGAAAGCAGGACTAGACACTCGACCTCGCTCCCAACAGGGGGATGCACATTAAACAATGAGATTTGTCTGCGGCCATACCACCCTGAATGCGCCCGATCTCATCTAAACAATGAGATTTGAGGGGGGAAGCTGAAGACCGACAACATGCACTGTTGGTGAGACTATATGATTAACAGACTCATATTCTGTTGGCCGGACTATAAACTGACACAGCTTGTTGAGACAACTGACAGGTAATCACAATTTAAAATGTCAGTCCTATGGTTCAGCCAGCCCAGCAATTTCATGATGTAACCTACATAATCACTCTCAAATGGACAAAATTAGGTATATTTTTGTGTTCTGGTACACTGTGATCCTACGTATGTAATGAAAACCCCGAAACTGTCATTGTGTATCAGCTGCTTCACAGTGTGTGCACACGTTGACATGCGGAAGGGGACTGTTCCCACATCTGAGGGCTTCCCAGGCAGGACAAACTTGGCTGCTATCTGTGCAACTTTAAGATTGTTCACCAACGGGCAGAACAAAGCCCCCCTTTTCACTCTTCTTTTTCAGGTCGGCCTAGGAGCTGTTCAAGTTTATTGATTCTTCCAGATTAGAGTTTGTCTCTCCTCTCCACCCACCTTTCCATCCAGAAAAAAACCAGGGCAATTTCGCTAAGAATTACATAAGCAACACATAGATTTGAGGAGAATGTGCTGTTTTAATGAAGAATAAGAGCGAAATCTATGGTTAGGGCATGAATTCTATACAAACGAAAACTGGGTTTCCAGAGAATCAAGAAACTTCACTAAGTCAGTGAATTGCTCCCTGAGTCGACCTCTCAAGCTCAGCAAACTCTCTCCTTGGGGAAAGTTTCTGCTCCAGACCTGAATAAAGGCCACCACGACTACCCAAGCCGTCACAAATGGAAAACAGCCTGGCCACGGGGGTGCTGAGGCGAAGCCACCTCCAGCCCCTCTCCCCCCCACCCCCTCAGGCCCTGGGGACTCCGGCAGCAGGAGGAGGGGCTCCAGCACCCCTCCCAGGGAAACAGCCAAACACCAGGCATTGACCTGCAGGAAATGAATGTTTGTCTCTGATTTACGGATGACAAGGAACAAGCGGTTAAATGCCTTCCTTGTGTTTCAGAGATGCAAGAGACCACATTAGGGCAGGATGGAGGGTTTCCCTGAGTTTTAGTATTTTCTGCTTCTGTATGTGCACTGGTTGTGAGGGGTGGGATTATTGTGCATTCATTGACAAATGTCGCTTCCCACTGACTTACATTTTTGTTCAAGAACTTGCCCTGGTACCTGTGGTTCAGGTGAATGAGCTCAGCCGCACCCTCCTGCTGTCCGTTCACCCACGTACCCACGTACTTGCTGCCCGTATCCGCGTAGAAGTAGGTGCCTTGCCCGTGCCTGGAGGACACGAGGACACAATGCATTTTTTGCCGACATGGGGAAAAGCCAGGTTTATAACAGACACTGAGTTAGGGTGGCCTAGGCTGATGCCCACTCATGTCTGTGCCCAGTCAAATGACGCCTCCCGCTCAGCAGGCCCCATGCGACATTAACCAGACAGAGCCAGCTTCCTGGGCGTCAGCTGTGGCCTTTAGGGGCTCCTTCTGTGCCCTCCGCTCCCAGGGGACCTTGACTGAGGGCCCCTCTGTGGAGATGATCAGGTACATGAGTCTGCACCTGCTCAGTAATAAGGCACCCTCCGTGGCACTTGCCCTAAAGCCACCCAAAGTTCTGAACTGCCCGCTGCAGTGGTAAAGGGGCATCTGTCATGGTTCTTTCTGTTTCTCAGTAAGTCTGAACAATTTGCAGGCGTCATCACATTCTCATCACGTAAACAAATCTCAGGACTAAAGGTAGAAGCCGAACCTTTGGTGAGCAAACCACTCCCCCGTGTAGGTGTCGTTGTTGACATAGTAGTATATGCCATGGCCGTGCTTCTGGTCATCCGCCCACTCCCCTGAAAGGACAACACAGGGCAAGTCTGGGTTACCGCCTCTTCAAACTTCTAACAACGCCCGAGCACACTGGAGTCCCTTCCCAGGCCCCGGACTCTCCCAGCCGCTCAGGAAACACTGCCGTGCAGATACACTTAACCGCACTGGCTGAGGCCACTGTGACTTTCCACCGACTCCCCCCACCTCCTTCCTTCCAGAATGGCTGAGCAGCATCAGAGGACACGCCGTTTGGGCGGGGTGAGGTGTACGTGGGCAGCCCGCGGTCGCCTCCACATACAGTAAGTGGGCCTCCCGGTTGGTCAGGGGCACAGTGAGCCTTCCAGCCGACACTGTTTGATTCACCGCCTGTGCTCCCAATACCATACTCTGTAGGTTGACCTTGCAAGTGCTTAGGGACCCAGCAACTTCAAACCTTGGTAGTCTAGTCCCAGCCCCTGGTGGCATCTGCCCCTTACCCACCAAGCAACCTGGCTCCATGCATCATTCCAGCCCAGCCGCCACTCTGCCCGGCTGGCACAGCAGCTGATGCCACTTGGTGCCATGACATGGCTGGCCCTTGCCTCTGTGTGGGCTCTCCCCTCACCTCAGTGTCCCTGCCTGCTCACCTCCACACAGGTTCTGGGTAAGGAATACTGAAATTGGCAAAGAGATCATAAAATTTATAACATAACTGTACAGTGAAGACAACAGCACACTAGTGACAATCAGCGGGGACCAGCATTCGCCCCTGCGCTAGAAAACTCCAATGCCCTCAAATACTACAGCTCACGTGGGAAAGAATGCACCTAAAAACTTTGCATGTTACCAGTATTGGTTACCAATAACCAGTCATTAAGCTGAAGAACACTCTTCTAGACTATGGATAATAAAAAGCAAACTTTGATCAGTTTGTTGATTAAAAAGGACAAATTACCTTTCTATTCTCTCTATAGAAAGTATTACAAAACTACTATCATACAGAGAGGCATTCAAAGGCACTAGCTCACAGAGGCAGGGAAAACTGTTTTAGACGTGTGTCGGATATTAATTTCAAAAACTAGCGCTACTTCCTTGGCTTCTGCAATGTTGTGGTACTTTAAGTTTTTAATTTGTTATGATTTCTCATTACAAATGCAAATTAACTTTTGTACAAACTTTATACTTTTTTTTCTCAAAGTGGTCCCCAAACTTACATAAGCTTCTGGCTTATACAAAAACTGGTTCTACTTCCACACAAAGATAAAGAATATCCAATATGCTAATAAAATGTTAATTATCCAAGCAATCTGGGTTTATGTGAATAAACCCCAGAATTCATCTACAAAGGAATGTCTACATATTTCTTTAATTGTTTCAGTGCTCAGCCAATGTTCCGAGCACCTGTGAGAGAGTGAGGCGGGCAGCTGTGTCCTGAGGCGCTGGTCACCAGAGTCCTCCAGGAGCTTGGGCAGGAGGCCGGCAGGTGCGCAGCCTGCCGGGGACGGGGAGCAGCAGCGCCAGAGCTGCTCTGCCGGGTTTCCAAAGGTGGCTGACAGCTCAGAAAAGAGCCGTTCACCAAAAGTTCATGAAGAAAAAAGGTGGCAACTTTAACATTTAAAGTGTCCATGATGTGATGTGTGCCAGGGACAATGTGAACTGGAGAGATGGAGAATCCCAAAATTGAGATGATTCAGTAAAAAATACTTTACGTGCCTGAACCTACAGTGACCATGAGGATGTGCAGAGTGTGCAGAGAGACATCTCAGAGGATTTGTCTGGATCTCGGGGGGCAGAGATGGGCCCAGATCTGTAGCATTTGCTAATTTCTGTGGTGTAAATATTCTCAAGATAGCCATTCTCAAGCTACACCTGGAGCTGGGAAAGAAGTGTAGAACTGGCTTCTGTGAGCTTTCAGGAGCTGGCTCCTGCACACACACACACACACACCACCATGACCCTCCACCCCCGTAAAAGAGCTCAGCTGAAACAGATCTTTGGGGTTCTTCCCAACAAAAGACAATGACAAAATTAATACAACCCTCTTCTTTTGACCCTGTGAGCTAGTCTTCAGGGCTGTGAGCAAGAAATGTGTATTACATGTTTTGCAGAAATTTTTCAAAAATTATAGAGAATAATTAAGTTACAATAGACACTGAATTTCACACCAGTGATGGCTGGTGAGCAAATTTTTTGAAGGTGGTCTACTTAAAAAACCTGCCAGAGACTCTGTCCTGGAGATTATAATGCCACCACAGGGGACCCTGGCCAACCAAGGGAGGTAATCCAGGGAAAAGCCACCTACTGAGTGAGGCAAGTCTGTAAGGGCCATGAGCCACCTTTCCTTTTTTGGCTGCTTTAAATTCACACTTAACTTTTTTAAAAAGTCTTTCTACCATCAATCCTATACTTTCTCATCATTCTTAATCTTGTCAACTGGAGTTTCTTCCAAGTACATTTCTTTTCAGGAGGAAAACCCAAAGATAGGTGGGAGGGTAGCGTGGGGCTGAGTGCTCCTGGGGAGGAGCATTCTACGGGGAAAGAAGACAATTTCAAGGGAAAAGCTCCCACACGAGGCCCTCCTCACTGATGCTGGTGAGTCACTGCCTGGCCTTGCTGCTGGCTAGGCTTGTCAGGCTGGCTCCCTCCGCTGCTGGGTCAGCCAAACACGAAAGAGAAGGAGCTGGCACTTGTGGGAAGCACCGCACCAAGCCCCAGGCACTTGCCACATCATTTCCCATGTGTAACTGAGACGCAGACCCTGAGAAGCTGAGTGATGATGTGCACTGGCCACGGTCACACAGCTGGTTTGTCTGATCCCGATGTCACACCTGTCCTCCATGAGCAGCCTGACAGTTTCCTTTAGCTCCTGCCATGTGGAAGCGTCCAGAAAAACCAACTTCAAATCATCATATCATTTTTGTTTCTCCACAATTTCATTACTGAACTGCTTCATTTCCAATAGTCCTACTGGTATTCGGCAGGCAACAAGACCAGAAAGTGATGCTCCCTCCTTCCCCAACTTCACGGCCCTAACTTCAGAACTGCATATGTGGTCCAAGGGCCTCTCCAAAATCTGGCACCTCTCACCCCTCTGCCCTCGTCTCCCACGACCCTAAACACACACTTCCCTGGCCCTGCTCAAGTCACCCACCAACCCCAAAATACTGCCAGCCCCCTCCCTGGCAGCGCCATAGCCTTCTGCATGCTCCAGGCTCCAAGTGGATCTGGGAAGCCCATCCTAGGCCTTAGCCCTGGGGTCTTGAGGCGGAACACACCACCCTGCATGAGACTATTCACGCAGTTGGCCAAAACATACTACTGTGAATAATTCAGCTACAGGGTAGCTGTAGTCTTTGCTGCCTTAGTGAAAATAAAATACATTTAAGTTGTTATCAGAGAAGAAATTTCTGAGTAGTGATTACACTTTGCACCCTTAAAGATACAAAGCCATCTGGAAAAACAAAAATTCCCAACTGTTTTGAAATGAGCTTTTATGTTTGCGTGGTGTAATTAGAAATATGTTTGGTCTTTATTTATGATTCCTGGCACAGAGCTCCTGAAACTTTTGAAATTTCTAAGTGATAGGAGTGATCCTCCCTGAGTTTTTTTGTAGATGAGGTGACTTACAGTGCCGTCCCAGGACAGCCTCAAGGTGGGACTGGTCACCAGAGAGACCGAGTGATGGGAGGTTGGGAACTTCCAGACCTACCCACCAACCTCTGGACAGCGCAGAGACTAGAAATTACACTTTGCAAAACCCTTGAACAAGGAGTTCTGATGAGCTTCTGGGTTGGTAAAGGCAGCATGTGTCAGCAGGGTGGTGCACCCTAACTCCACATGGTGCACCCCAACTCCACAGGGATAGTAGCTCCTGTGTAGGGAACCTTCTGCATCTTGACCTAGGATACCTCTTCTTCTGGCCATTGATCTGTGTTATCATACCCTTATGATAAATTGGCAAGTGTAAGCAAGTGTTTCCCTGAGTTCCGTGAGCCATTACAGCAAGTTATCCATCCTGAGAGGGAGCGATAGGAACACCCAATTTGTAGACAGGTCAGACCAAGTGTGGGTAACCTGCCGACCCAGTCCTTGTGTTGGCATCTGAGGTAGGCAGTCTCCTGAGACAGAGCCCTCAACCAGTGGGGTCTGACATTAATTGTGGTACTGTCGGAGTTAGTTGAATTGTTGGAAACCCAGTTGTTATTCACAGAGAACTGGGGACTGCTTGGTATGGGAAATGTTGGAGTGTCACAGTTGCTGTGAGTAAAGAAACAATTTTCCCTTTAGTTAACCTTCTGAATATCACTATACATTTATCAGGAATATGTAAAAGAAAATAAAAATCTCAGGACCCCTCCTCCCAAACCCTTCACGTGAAAGGTCAGAGCCTGGAGGGTGAGTCACGTGACATCCCTTCCACATGAGCATTGCCGCTACCATGACACATCAGCAAGACCCAGCTCCTCAGAAAAAGCGGAAGGCCTCGGGCATGACGAGGAGCCCCACAGACCAGCTGTAAGGAGATGCCTTGCTGGGAAGGACATACGAATTATAGCTTTAAGTTCACAGACTATGTCTAGCACCTAAAACTGAGTCTGTTTGATGTCACACTAATAATGTTCACTACAGGTTTATTTTCCCAGGTGCAGAACAGAGACAAGTCATGCTCCAACATTCTTCCACCTACCCAGGGGCATCTGCACAGCTGATGCTGCTTTCACTCCTTTTTGTAACGTTCACCTTACATCAGATAAAACATAGATTTCCTGGGTCTCACAAGAACACAACCATTAGCCTCATTGCCCACCCACACCTCTTTTTCTGTGTGCCCCATCTCCCTTAAAAACTGAGTTTCCAAATCCCACTTCAGAAAAATAAGTGCAGATACATCTGTGGTTCATGTTTTTCCTGGACACTTCATCAAACTTTGATCTCAGTCACTTATTTTGGGTCGTCATATATATGTTGTTCAAATTATATCACCATCTACACTGAAATCAGAAGTGACAACAATGATATTAGGCTCATAAGGATTTGAAAAGAATTAAATTAAGCCCTAAATTAAATTGTTTAAAGTTAATTTAAAAACCAGATGGTTCTTCTGCAATAAGACTTATGAAACAAAACAAATTCTATTTCTAACAGGGATAGTATCAACACTCCCAATCTTGATCTCAGGCTTAGACAGAGTCCCCTTCCTCTGATTCTTTTGCATCTGTTATCACTGGTTCTTTTTTATCTAGGAATGAATCACATTACTATAGCTCGCACTTTAAGAATGTGTCATCCTCATCAGAAGGTAATGTTGTCACCATGGTACAGCATGGTCCTAGCTGGGTTTTACTGAGCACTTACCATGAGCCAGGCATGGTTAAGTGTTCTTCATACTACAGATGAGAAGCTGAGGCAAAGAGGGGTGAAGTCATGTATGTGAGGTCACACCGATTGTCACCGCTGTCCAGGGTTGCAGGTCACAGATCTTTTTGGAAATCTGGTGAACACTAGATAACTTTTTCCAGGGGAAAAAAAGCCCAGGAAAAAGAATTTTGCATAGTTTCCAGGCTTACAACTTCCTACCTGTCTCTCTTCCTAGGCACTATAGTCACACTAGGTGACAATGGTACCTGGGAGCAGCAGTGAGTTTCCTGGAAATAAAGTAGCAAAGGTCTTCCTGAGATGTGACATGGGCAGATAAGGAATAATGGCAGAGACAGGACCAGAAGCTGTCACTGAAGAAACCACTAGGTCTAAAGAAACACGGTGGTCAGAAGAGAGAGACAGTAAAGACAACTCCAGGGAGGTAGATACTGCCAGGGGTCCCACAAGGCCTGTGCTCACCCAGTCTCCTTTCATTTGCTCCCAGGTGGGGAAGATAAATTAATTATCAATTAATTACAAGGCTTTCTGGTTTCTGCATCAACACTGTGAACACAGGAATACAATTTGTGTTTGTTGAATGACTGACTAATCTGGAGAACTCTCGGCTTTCAAAAAAAAAAAATCCGGCTCAGCGCCTGTGGCTCAACGGGCCAAGGCGCCAGCCACGTACACCTGAGCTGGCGGGTTCAAATCCAGCCCAGGCCCGCCAAGCAACAATGACAGCTGCAACGGAGGCAGAGGCAGAAGACTCGCTTGAGCCCAGGAATTGAAGGTTGCTGTGAGCTGTGATGCCACAGCACTCTATCCAGGGTGACAGCTTGAGGTTCTGTCTCAAAAAAAAAAAAATCCTCCGCAACACAGAACTCTGCTTTGTGACAACATTTTACCTTCATATTTTGATCCATCTGGATATATAAAAGTGCCTTGACCATGCTTTTTATTTCTAACGTAGTCTCCAACGTATCGAGCACCATTTTTAAATCTGTAGATCCCCTGAAACATATTAATTATATAACTCAAATCACTCATGAATATAATATTTGCCAACAGAGTATTAAACAGAGAAAATGATCCAGTCAAGTTACAGATTCTGACCTGGCCGTGTCTCTTCCCGAATTCGTAGCTCCCTTCGTAGGTGTCCCCGTTGGGCAGCCTAGCTTTCCCATGCCCGTGCCGTTCTCCTGCCTCATTCCGGTCCCCCTCGTATTCCTAGGTGAAAGACACCGAAATAATTACAGCTACCATGCATTCAGTGCTAAGCATCTTATTAATATAAATATGGTGCCATTGAATTCTCTTAATCCTAGATATTATCCTAAATTGTCCCATCTTAAAGGTGAGGTGGGTAACCAAGCCTGGGCAAGACAAAGCACTGGTCCAAGGTCACGCACTAATACCTATTCACGGCGGAAGCCTTACCCCTTCTTCTAACATCTGAGCTTGCAATTTATTACCATAACCCTTTACACTGCAAACAAAATCAACTAACTGGTGTTCTTTATAGGACAATGCTTGAAATAGCATACATGGGAGAACAGTTCAAGCTCCCACAAATACCTCCCCATTTGCTTCCTTCAATAATCCAGAACTTAGAAGGCAAATGCTGTGAGAAAATAGTGTCTGAGGGATGAAGAGACCTTTGCTCTGCAAGGAATTTCTAGTGCAAGGGAGGGGGCGGGAAGGCGCTGAGGAGTACATGGGGCTCCATTCTCTACTAAGTCAACTTACTTTATTTTGTTATTAAACTCCCACTCAGCAGTAAGGTTCAAACACTCATAGCCCAACACTGAAATGATTACCTATCCATCTTAAAAGTAAATCAATAGGGTGGCGCCTGTGGCTCAGTGAGTAGGGTGCCAGCCCCATATGCCAGAGGTGGTGGGTTCAAACCCATCCCCGGCCAAAAAAAACTGCAAAAAAAAAAGTAAATCAATAAACAATGTGGCAGAATTCTGCAATTTCCCTATTTTTCCTATCCTTCATAAATAAATGTTTCTTAGCAACTACTACGTGAGTATGGAGTGCATATAATAATAATAAAATGGCCAAAGCATACAGTAATGGTTTAATATGGGTATCTCATAACATCAAGTTATATAAGCGTATGCCACAAAATTTACAAAAAATTAAAATATGAAATTGACTCTATCTAGACTTATTAAAACACAAGTACAGACACTACACTGAGGACTTAAAAAATAAACATCTTTGCAATTCTTGCCCTTTTCTAGCACTATTTGGACCAGAAATTTGTGATCTTACAGATTTGTTTGAGAGTTGGTATAAATCAATATGTATAAAAGGCCCCCATCTCCCATGCAAGAGACCTCCAAGTACACCCAATATTGAGGTGGCTGCATAAGAAAGAAATCCTTTAAAATGAGCCCAAATGTGATCTGAACCTAAAAATTATGGGCCATTACAAATCAGGAGGGCCATTTAGAAAGACAAACCAGAAAGCTTCTGGGTGGTGTTATAGGTTGAGCTCTCCCAGAAGCAGACCCTACTCTCCTGGGAGATAGGAAAGAGGTGGTGACTAAGCAAGGGTGCAATTTCAGGTGAAGTCCCAGACTTAGCCCAATCTCACAGGGACTCTGAGCATAAACTGCCCTCCAGAGTTCATCCTGCTTTCTGCACTAGCCACTGGCTGTCAGGAGAGGCTGTGAATCCCAGGCACTTCTGGCTCTTCATCCTGGCCAAGTGGTCCCACTGCATAGAAGTGCTAACCCTGAGCAGCAAATCTGGCAGAAACTGGGAGATGAGTGCCCAGAGTGGCCAGAAAGGTCTGAGCAGGCACTGACAGCATCACGGGAGAGATGCTAGATTTCTCTGTTAATTCTGAAAGTGTCTCATCTCAGCTCTGTATTGGGCACAAACACAAAAGCTGAAGTTCCCAACTTGTCAGCCAGGGCGTGGTCACGGTCCATCTTAGGAACTATTCTCAGGGTGGTAAAAACATGCCCACGCAGGGCCAGCTCACATCGCTGGACGTGCATGCCTCACCTCCTCCTGCTGCTTAAGCCAGGAAATGGCTCCAATGCCCTGGGCCAGTGCAGAGGAGGCAAAGAAAGCACATGGGAGTGCAGGCCCAAGTAGCAACCTCTCTGGGAACCCTGCCTGAGGCCAGAGGCCGCCAGCAAGCAGCCTTCCTCCACCCCTCTTAATTTGGGGGGAGCAAGGCTCACTTACAAAATGGCTAACTCAGGGTGTGGCAGCTGGGATCATCCAAGAAAACCGCCTCAGTGGGGGCTAACACTGGGAGGAGGAAACTTCCAAAGCCTTCCCGTGGAAACCTTCACCTCCCTCCTTGGACCGGAGGCGGGATGCGAGTGGGCGGAGAGCGCGGAGGGATGTGCTAACCAGACGTCACAACGTTTCATCTTTCACTTTCGACTTCCAGGACGCGGCGCCCGGAGTGGCCGGCGTGGCTGCGGTCCCGGGCTGGGCCTCCTGCGGGGCTGCGGCTCAGTCCTGCTTTCTCCACGCCTCTGCACGCCGCACCCACCTCCGATCTCCGGAGATTCCCCGCGCCGCGCACCCCAGCAAGGCCCTCCCTCTCCAGGCACTCTCACCCCAAGATCGTTCTCTCCCTCCTCCTCCAACTCCTCAGACCCCAGGTCCGACATGGTTTCGCCTGGGCCTGGATCCCCACCGCAGCGTCTCTAGCAGGTAAGTACCCGAGGTCTTCACCACCGCGTCCGTGGTCGCCATGGAGACAGGGCAGCCACCTCCCCCCCAGTCCCCGGGGTGGGGTGGGAAGGGGCGGGGCGGGCGGCACAGGGCGGAGCCACTGGCAGCCTTTCGAGTCCAGTCAGGGCAACGGGAAGAAGCCTCAACCAATCGCCGCCCGGAAAGGGGGAGGAGCAGGACAGGGGGCGGGGCGCACAGCGGGAATGGGGCCGCAGGCCTCGTTTCGGCCAATCGCTGCTTGGGAAGAGGAAGGGGCGGGACTTGGAGCAGTCTGTGTCTCTTGCTGCCAGAAGGCTCCTTAACCTGGACACTAGGTCGCCGACACCTGGAAAGCTTTTAGGGCGGCTGCTCTGTGATGCAGCAACCAAGTGTCACCTTGGAACCTGAGGAAGGGTGCAGAAGACGTCTCGGGGCACTGCCTCCTCCGACCCCCTGCTTAGCCTCTCGGGGCCCCTCCGGGGTGCTGCCCTCCTCTTTGAGCTCTTACTACCCTTTGGTATTGGCGGTTCACAGACACTTGTCTGCCAACATCTTTGCTCTCGCTTGTAATATCTCCTCCTCTCTGGAGGAGACAGCTCTGGTTCTTCCCTGTCGCGATCCACACTGATATCGGTCCGAGTTTGATATCCCTCCAGGCCTCTTACTCTGAGGTGTCCCACACAAGGTCCACTCCCCTCTCTCGCTCCTGGCACCTGTCTCTCTACTCTCCGGCGCCCACACGATCACACTCACACGTGTGTGTGGGCCCCCCTCTCGGCTCCCCTCCAGCCACCTGAAACATCCCACTCGCTCCAGGCCCGCGTGATCCTTTGCCCCCTTGCCACCTTCGCTTTTCCTCTGTCCTCACCCCAGGCTACAAAGGTGTGTTGTTGGTTGTTGTCAAAGGGGCAAGGTGGGGAATGGCTGAGTAAATCATAGGATTTGGTCTTGGTGGCAATATCACAAATCCCTGGGGTGAATAGCTCACTGATATCTCAGAGCACACGTCCCCTGCAGACTTTTCCCTCAAAAACAATTTTATAAGAAGGTAACCTGTACAATCCTCAGGACTGACTATATCACTTAACAAATAAACTAGTTATAAGCAAATCAACACACGACATCCTAAAACTATATTGTTTTTATTTGCAAAGATAAAAAGATTGTAAACACCAAAATTTAAGTTTTTCTTGTGAGGAAAAGTGGGGAGTTTGGAGTAACAGATGATCATTATGTTCTTTATTTTGGTCATTTTTCACACTTGTTACAATTGAGCATGTCTTATTTTGATAATATAAAATCAAAAGTATTTTCAATGTTAGAAATATAGAATGGTAATGGCAATCAAGTATATACAAATAAGTATTAGCATTTTTGCACATAAAAGGAAGTAGAAATTCAACTTTCAAATTTGCCCTAACAATGACAGTAACTCAAGTTTGCTAAGTTCTGACACTGGTTCTGGCACTCTTTTAAGAGTGCAAATCATGACTATCATTTCCCCAATGCACATTTAAGGAAAGGAAGCCACAGAGAGGTAATATCGTTGCCCAAGATCATACAGCTAGAGGAATTCAAATCAAGCCACCTGACGCATGAGCAAATGATGCTCATCACTACACTGTCTCCCAGATCTGTGATTTAAAGGGTACCAATAGTTTCCTGATAGTGACTGTAAAAAAAATCTACCAATCAGATAATCACTGGTTCAATGAACCTTCAATTGCAAGCACTAGAAAGTGGTTTAAGAAAACCTCGGGGTTAAACAAAACCTGTTGTGCATCATATCATTAGCACCTGGGCACTTAACTACAGTGCTATTAAATTGTAAGTTTTACAATTTATGTCAAATTGTAATTTTAGTCTACAGTAACTTCACTGTACAAATATTTTAGTCTACAGTAATTTCGCTGTACTGTGGGTTCAGCAAGTATCCAAATAATGAATACCAAAGGCAAGATGGGATAAACAACAGGATGAGCGTCCCAGCAGCAGTCCCTCACACCCGCAGCAACAGCCAGACCAGATTCTAAATTCATCTTTCCAGAAAGAAGCTGCTCCCTAGCTCAGGTCTGGCCAGAAGCCTTAGCTTTGGCCCCTGAGAGGCAGCCAGGGTGCTGGGCGCCTCTGGGTCTGCACTCCCAGGGAGCTCCAGGAAGAATTCCTCAGGGAATATAGACTCACTCAGAGCCCCAGAATCCCTGACCCTTAACACTCCCTTTCCCCCGACCTAGAAATGCTTGATCACAGACACAGGCTTTCACACTCTGAAGGCCAGTGGTTGCTCAGACCACTCTCTCTTTCTTTCAGGGAAGAGAGGCAGAAGGGTTAGGACATCAGAAGGTTTTTCCCTCACTAGAAAATGGGAGGAAATCCTCTTCACCTCCTAAAAACCTCATCTGGGAGGACCACCCATGGTGCACCAAAAGGGTTTACCAAGATTCCCTCCCCAGGGCCCACCAGTGGGAGGCGCTCCCATCATCCCCTAGGACTCCCTCCCAGCATCCCCTAGGACACACTCCCATCATCCCCAGCGGCAAACGCTAGCTGCTGCAGCCCCTCAGGAAGAAGCGCGGACCGGTGGCAGCTCTAGGGTGAGTTTAGGTGCTTGCAGTAATTCTGCCCTTCATTTCTCCCAGTAAGAAATTTCTTTTTGTCCTTCTTAATTACAAATGGAGAGAATCATCTCTACCCACCCATGTTTCAAAAAAAGAAACGGGTCCCAGGCTGTCCATGTTCATTTCCGCTGAGGGTGTCCGCTTGTAGACGGGATTGCCCTGGGCAAGTCCTTGAAACCACCATGGGGCTGCGCATCTGACTCTTCCACAACCTTTCCGCGCACCTCCCAGCAGGAGGCCGGCCCTGGCCGTTGCCATGGCAACTGCCTGAGCGCTCCAGGACCACATGGAGAAAACGGAACTGAGGGGGTTCAGTAAAATGGAAACAGACTGCTCAGATAAAAACGACTTTAACAAAATGAGTTCAAGCCCATCCTAAGTATAGAAGTATGCAGTTATTAAAATAATTGTGCCCTTGGCTCGGCGCCCATAGTACAGTGGTTATGACGTCAGCCACATACACTGAGGCTGGAGGGTTCGAACCCAGCCCGGGCCAGCTGAACAACAGTGACAAATGCAACAAAAAATGGCCGGGTGTTGTGGCGGGTGCCTGTTGTCCCAGCTACTTGGGAGGCTGAGGCAGGAGAATCACTTGAGCCCAGGAGTTGGAGGTTGCTGTGAGCTGTGACGCTACCGCACTCTGCCAAGAGTGACGTAGTGAGCCTCTGTCTCAAAAAAAAAAATTGTAAATTTAACAATTTTATTCCTTATAGCTATTAGGATGTATGGATCGAAAAAAATCATATCTATATATCGAATTGAAAGCTTCCTTTCACAAAACAGTTTTTGTAGTATCACACATTGGCATTTCATGAGTAGGAGTCAAACCCAGAGTTGGAGTCCAGGTCTATTTACTTTTTCCTGAAGTCAGTTAACTCATCTGTAAAATCAAGGTAATGGGATAAGCCCTCATAGGATTATCAAGAGGTCAAAATGAGGTATTCATAATGATAGTAAGAGTAGCACGGTCCCTAGCACACCTAAAGACCTTAGTAAATGTTACCTATTGTCTAGCAATAATAATAGGTAACATTTCGTCTAGCAATAGGTTTTTGGGAGAAGTTTTAACTCCAGTTTATCTTACTTCGTTTTCTATCATGTGTTTTTTTCCTCCTGAAGAGGATCAAACTGCCGGTGATGGTTCAGCCAAGTAATTGTGACAAGCTAGTCTGTGATGAACATATTATTTGTAATGCTCATCCATTTGAACTAATATACATAAGACTGAGGGAGAGTGAAACTTCTAGATATGTATAAATGTAGATTCTTAAGTGTAAGTAGGTATTTCAACTCTTTGGTGATTATGTCTTATAAAATTGGCAACAAGGAGGAAAACACATACAACCCTACTCCTTCCTGAGGTTTGCAGTTTAATAGAAGGATATTGAAACAAGGTTTTCCAGAGAGAAATGTAAATTATTTTCCATCCAGGAAGTGGGATTATTCAGTAATGCTTCACAACCAGTAAGGCAAACAGTTTCATGGAAGTCAGCCAATGTGGAAATGAGATGTTAGAAAATTGGGCAGACTTGAATTTTGCATTGGGTAGCACTCAAGGAAGTAGCACTTGCATAGTGTGTGGCAAATAGTAAGTGCTCAATCACAGCAGCTTTATCAAACTGAATGTTGGATATTGTTTTACAACAAAGCTGTGCTTTATGTAGAAACAGGGGGAAAAAAGTAAAATATATCTTTTTTTCTTCAATATTTTAAGCCTCTTAAATCAGATTCCATCTTTCAGGGGGTCTCCTAGTATATCAGTTGCTTAAGTATATCTGAGTGTCTGCTGGGTTATATACTATTATGAGGAAGTGAAAAAGAAATTACAGACCCAGTTGGGGGAAAATTCTACATTAATCCACACCATGAGCAAAATTACCAGAATTATGATGCCTTCTGGCTATGTGTTTGTCCTTCATTCTAAAATGGATGTCACTTTTCCCTACTGGTGGATGTGTAAGGTTGGTTCTACAGGGTGTCCCAAAAGTTGTCTTACATAGGGAAATGGGAAATTATAGCTAATATATATCTTTATTTACAAAATATTCTCTACATGTTGGCCACCTCTTTTTAAACACACATGAGGTCTTTCCTACTCATGGCAAAGGATTTCCAAGATATCTATTGTCATGCATTTTTCCTATGTATAGAGACTTTTTGAATTGCAGTTTTGATGCTGCAGATAACTTCAGGTTGGCCAGCAGTGGGGGGTGGGAGATGGTGTGGGGTTCGGGACCAAAGGATGGATCAGGTTCTCTGAGAAAGGGGCAGCGAAAGAGCAACTGAGCACATGTCCACTATTTTCCCGGAACAAATCTAACCCTCCTCAACTAAGAAGAAGGTCATGAGGATGTGGAAGCACCAAGTACTGTAGAAATGTGATTTAGGTCAAAGTTAAGTCTTTTAATTATACTATAGTGTTGGATGCATACTACAGAATTCTCACATGCCAGCAGTGTGGCAAAGTAATGCAGTGAATGACTGTGAACCTATTGCCCCAAATGAGTAGATTGAATGAATGAATAAAATCATCATGAACATCTGAGTGTATAGATCTTTGTCCATGTCCCAAATTCAACTCTGTATAATTCAGCTTTATAGAATTGAGAGTTACTGGGTGAGTGGGGAGAAAAATTAAGACTCTAAATACATGTTACTGCATTGCCTCCTAGAATGGCTGGGACCATCCCACTGTCACCAGCAAAGAATGCGTGACTCTCTAGTCCCTCACCCACTGTAAGTCATTTTTTTTCTTCTCTAATCTGTTGGGCAAACCAGCATCTCATAGTGGCTTTAGTTTGTATTTCCTTGATTATTTGTGAGATGAGCATTTTTCCTCAAATGTTTATTTTTCACCTATGGTAACTACTGTCAGTTATTTAGGTTATTTTTCCTTAGGACACCCTCACAGATCTGTGTCTGTTGTTCTTTTTCTATCTGGTGAAGAATTCTTGAACTTTAATACCTTACCCAGATGTGACCTTCCCAAGGATGCCTGTTGTAACTGTTTCCAGCCTCCTCCTCCCATCTCTCTGGTTGTGCTTCTGTTCTCTTACACAATTGTGATTGTGTTTCCAGGTCAGCTTCCCTAAACATTTCTCAGGGTCTCCTCCCCACAGTCTGGTGCATAGCCTGATACATAGCAGATGCTCAAATTATTAAATACTACTGAATATGCTTAGAAAATTGGGCACATACAGTAAGGTACAGAAGATATGAGTAATTCCATTTTCTTTCTTTCTTTCTTTTTTTTTTTGAGACAGAGTCTCACTATGTCGCCCTCAGTAGAGTACTGTGGCCTCACAGCTCACAGCAACTTCAAACTCTTGGGCTTAAGCAGTTCTCTTGCCTCAGCCTCCCAAGTAGCTGGGACTACAAGCGCCTGCCACAATGCCTGGCTATTTTTTTGTTGTAGTTGTCATTGTTGTTTGGCAGGCCTGGGCCGGGTTTAAACTAGCCAGCCCTGTAGAATGTGGCTGGCGCTGTAGCCACTGAGCTTCAGGTGCCGAGCCAGTAGTTCCATTCTCTACCAGGCTATTAGTACATTGTTTAAAATAGTACCCTCCTTTCATAAATCATCAAATACAGGCCCAGAAAGAACTTTAAGGTATAGCCCCTTGATTTCAGCCACGTATTTTACCAAATCAGGGTTGAAGAGTGTTGACTGTTTTTGAAAACCACATGAAAATTTTCAACTTGCTTATCACATTTATCTGCACAAGCTCAGCTACAGGAATTATTTCTTAGTTGATGAGAAATTTTCAATTTCCATGAACTTGACCTCATGCTATCAACAGGCCTAAAATTAAGAAGAATTTACAGCAGATGGGCTCAGGGAAGAAGTTAGTCCCTGAGGGAGCTTGGCTACAAAGAGAAATACAAGTCTCTGAATTTGATTCAAGTCTTTATATAAGCCCACTTTAGTTAGGATCCAACTACTTCCCAAAGATAATACTCTTTCAGTGATTACTTTTCTTACCACACACAGAACAAAAGCAAGAAAGATACTCGGCTAGGAAATATTGCCAAGGGGTCTTAGGAGCAGGAAAATCTGTCCAGCCCGTTATGTATAAGTAGTTTAAGGAGGCCTATATTTGTTGGTTGTTGGTGGTTGTCTCATTATTTCAGGACACTTGCGAAGCTCTGCTCCCCAAAATAGGGAGTTATAGTGTCTAAAATTCTGCCACTAAAAAGCTGTTAACTAAATTAAGCACAGCCTTCCTTTATTTTTACATTGTTTCTTTTTATTCATTTTATTTAAAAGCACATGACTATAGTTTTAAAAAATCACAGAGTACTAAAAGGTAAATAACTGCAAACAGCTTGGCCTGGCTTCCTCCATTCAACTCTTCTCATTCCCCAATTATTTTCTACTTTTACCCTTCTGGTAATTCCATATACTTGTAAACAACAGGAATATACCATGTGCTGTGATTTTCATGTCCAATTTTAGATTAGTTCTATGGGCCACTTGGTTTAGAAATGAGACCTAGCTCTGTTACATCCCCTGCCACTTCCCCGGATCAGTGGGACTGACAGATATATCCCACTTACGATCACTCTTTGATTGCTTGTGGGCACTGCATTTTCCTTCTAATCAGAAAGAGAATGCTTTAGAATCAACTAGGAAGTAAGTTTAAGAGTATTGCAACTGGAGGTGTGGCATGGGGGCCTGGCCAGTCTCTTCTCTGGGTTCCTTTGGGACCAAGAAGGCCTGCTGCGACATACCCCATCATGTTTGCTGGATAGGGCTGTGGTTCCTTGGTCTGTGGGCAATGTCAGTCTTCTACCGACAGGCAGAGTGCAATGCCTAGAGTACAGAGCATGCCTAATAATGAAAGGCTTTTTCATTCTGTTCACTAGCAGTAACACTGGTAATTGAATGTAAGTCTTCCTTGCTCACCAGTTAGTGCAGCATACTGCTAGAATTCTTACTTTTTGATTAGTGTTGATAAAAATAAATGGGCTTCTTTTCTCCATGCTAAATAGTCAGGTTCTGATTTTCCCTTAACCTCATCTTTCTAATAATGTTTAATACTATTGTGCTTTCTAAGCACGAGGCATTTTCTGAAATGCTGAAATTCAGTGTCTTCACCCTTCAAGGAGACCTCAATTTCCTGTCAAGCAGGACCTGCGATTGACCTTGCCTGGCCTTGTCTGGGGGTGTCTGTTCCTCACCTTGGTGGCATACTCACTATGTTCTTGGTGAAAAGAGTGTTATCAAGTGAACCAAGATAGACATTATGATATTCCAAGAAGGAGCAGAAAAAGAAAATGGAGCAGAAAGTTTATTTAGGGAAATAATGACATAAAATTTCCCAAATCTAGAAAGGGAAATGAACATCCAGATTAATGAGTCTCAAAGAACCACAAGTAGAATAAATATGAAGAGAACTCAGCTGAGCACAGGGGCTCACACCTGTAATCCTGGAACTTTGGGAGGTCGAAGCAGAGAACCAGAAGTTTGAGATTAGCCTAAGATCCCATCTCTATAAAAATTAGAAAAAATTAGGAATGATGGTATGACCTATGGTGGAGCTATTCAGGATGCTGAGACAGGAAGATTGCCTGAGCCTAGGAGTTTAAGATTGCAGTGAGTTATGATGACACCATTGTACTCTAGCCTGGACAACAAAGCAAGACTCTGTCTCAAAAAAAAAAAAACCCTAAAACAAAATATCACCAAGACACATTATAATCAAACTCTCAGAAGTCAAGAGCAAAGAGAGAATTTTGAAAGCAGCAAGAGAAAATCAATTTGTCACCCCATAAGACTATCCGTGGATTTCTCAGCATTACCCTGGTAGAGCAGGAGGGAATGGATGATATATTCAAAGTGCTGAAAGAAAACTTCCAAGCAAGAACATTGCACCCAACAAGGTTGTCCTACGGACATGAAGGACAGATAAAGACTTTCCCAGACAAAAGCTGTGGGAATGCATCACTGCTAGACCTACCTTACAAGAAATTCTAAAAGTTCTTCAATTTGAAATGATAGGATGCTAACTAACAAGATGAAAGCATATAAAACTATAAAACTCACTGTTCAGAATACTCTTAATGCGGCAGTAGTGTTATATAAATCACTTATAACTCTAGTATGAAAGTTAAAAGACAAAGATATTAAAATAATTATACCTACAGTAATTTGTTAGTGAATACACAATATATAAAAGGTGTAAATTGTGACATTAGTAACAGAGTTGGGAGAGAAGTTATAGACTTTCTGTACATGATCAAAGTTTTCATCAGCTTAAAACTGACCTGATACAAGATGTTTTATGTAAACATCATAGTAACCACAAAACAAAAACCTGTAGTATATACACAAAAAATAAAGAAAAAGGAATCAAAGTACACTACTACTACAAAAAAATTATCACATCAGAAAGGAAGATAGCAAAAGAAGAAGAAAGCAACAAAGATACAACAAAATAGCCAGAAAATTATTTTTTAAATGGCAGAAGTCCTTACCTATCAATAATTACTTCAAATCTTGGGCAGCACCTGTGGCTCATCCAGTAGAGCACCGGCCCCATATACCAAAGGTGGCAGGTTCAAACCCGGGCTCGGCCGAACTGCAAAACAGAAAAATGGCCGGGCATTGTGGCGGGCACCTGTAGTGCCAGCTACTCGGGAGGCTGAGGCAAGAGAATCACCTAAGCCCAGGAGTTGGAGGTTGCTGTGAGCTCTGTGACACCATGGCACTCTACCGAGGGTGATAAAATAAGACTCTGTCTGTACAAAAAAAAAAAATTACTTCAAATCTAAACTTTTCCTTTTTTTTTAACCATGTATTTTATTAATCTTCATTACATTATTCCCCCTCCCACCCCCCAGTGGTAAGACAGAATTTATTTACAGAAAAGAATACAGAAAACACTAAAGCTCCTGGTAGAGGGAGAGAATTCTAGTGGGAGAGAGAAGTTCTCTCCATTTCTCTCCCGGTCTTTCCCTGTCTCCTCCTTTAGGCCTTTAGTCTCAGGGTATATATAGGTGTATGGGTTCCTTGGCCAGGAAACAAATGAATACAGTCCCTTCAGCCGGTGGGGCAAGGTGAATGAATGTATCAATGAATGGATACAGTCCATTCATGGAATTGAGGCCTAGGAAATTCACAAGAAATTGACCTAGACATAGGAAATGGGGGTTCCACATTTAGTCCTAAATGTGAAGTGAAGGAGACACCAAGGCACAGGTGTCTCCTCAGCAGTTGTCCAGCCTTTTTGGCAATTGGAGCCTCTGGTGGAGGTTGGAGGTCCCCCTCCTTGCCTGTCATCCAGC
>CAUYON010196327.1:0-36945 GCA_963573935.1 Arctocebus calabarensis
GACTCAAATGATCCCACCATCTCATCCCCCAAGCAGCTACGACTAATTGGCTTCTAGTCCTAGCTGCTTGGGCATAATTGCTAAGTCATGGAAGAAGCCACACAATCCACGAATGGATTAATAAATTGTGGTACATGTATACCATGGAATATTATGGAGCCTTAAAGAAAGATGGTGACTTTACCTCTTTCATATTTACATGGATGGAGCTGGAACTCATTCTTCTTAGCAAAGTATCTCAAGAATTAAAGAAAAAGTATCCAATGTATACAGCCCTACTATGAAGCTAATTTATAGCTTTCATATGAAGGTCATAACCCAATTATAGCACAAGAATATGGGGAAAAGGGTAAGGGAGGGAAAGGGAGGGGGAGGGTGGGTGGAGAGAGGGTAAATGGTGGGATCACACTTATGGTGCATCTTAGAAGGAACAGGTGAAACCTACTAAATGCAGAACACAAATGTTTTCACACAATAAATGAGAAAATCCCATGAAGGTTATGTCAAACAGTTGGATGAAAATATTTCAGATTGTATATGAAACCCGCACACTGTACCCCATGATTGCACTAATGTACACAGCTATGATGGAAGGAAGGAAGGAAGGGAGGGAGGGAGGGAGAGAGGGAGAGAGAGAAAGAAAAAATTGTGCCCACTTTCGCTCAGAGCTGGGCTGGGCTGCGAACAGGTCTGCGGGATGTAGCCAACACCTGATGCGCGGGAGCTGCGGAGAGTGGAGCCGCTGAAGGGGGCTCCAACCGGACAGCTGCTCTCCCGCTGGGATCCCTTGGCATATGCGGTGTGCGCGGGGAGTCGTGGCGTCATCAGTGACCACTGCGTCCTCGGGTTCTGTGCGCCGGGGGATGCAAAGATGAATGGGACATCCTCAAGAATCCTTAAGGAGCAGATGAAGTGAAAGAGACAGTTACAGTGTATCAGAAGGGCTGAACCAGAGGTGCAAATAATGTACTGCAGAGTGTAAGTTGCTGGGGGACCACGGTGTGTTTGCCATTTAATGGCTGTGCAGGCGTGTCTAGCTCTTCATCACCACTGAGTTTGTGAAAGTAGTTTTGGAAGACTGGAAGCGCTGTGCCAATTCAGAGTGCTGTGCAAAAGCAATTTATGGAAATATGTGACACACACGCCCAGTCACAGAAATGCATTCAATCGACAAACGTTCCTGAGTTTCTACCGTGTAAAGGGGGAAGAACTGTGTTTTGAGATAGGTGGGATGGTTTTGTGCGTGGCCACTTCCAGACTGTCTGAGATTGGGGTGGGTAGAGGTGGGGAGAAAAGCGCAAAACTCCTATCTGTAATTTGACTTTGATCTTATTTTGTTCTTATTTGATTCATATTGAGGAATTTGACTTTGTGTTTTAAAGTTACTGATAATAATTTTATCTGCTGCTATCTAAAGTAACAAAAGCTACAAAAAATCTGTTAAATAGAGAGCACCTTGAATTTTGTATAAGCTGTGTGTTTGAAAACAATCCATTCTTTTCAAGAACTGACTTTTTCCTGAAAGCCCTGACATTTAAAATCAGAGATCTTTGGTTCTCTTTCAAACAAATTGGAGAAAGTGGGGGGCTCTTCATCCTTTGGCAGATATCCAGAGTTTGAAGGTCCCAACACACAGAACTTTTTTTTCTTTCTTTTCTTTTTTTTTGGTACAGACAGGGTCTCACTTTATCGCCCTCGGTAGAGTGCCGCGGCGTCACACAGCTCATAGCAACCTCCAACTCTTAGGTTTAGCCTCCCGAGTAGCTGGGACAATAAGCACTCCCCACAATGCCTGGCTATTTTTCTCTTTTGCAGTTCAGCCAAGGCCGGGTTTAAACCCACCACCTTTAGTATATGGGGCCGGCGCCCTACTCGATGAGCCACAGGCGCCACCCAGAACTTACTTTTTTCTTAAGCCCTACAATAGTACTTGGTGGAGAAGATGTGGGTCATCTGTCAGATGAAGTCAGATTTCATGCTATTTAGTACTTGGAATAGAAAAGTTTTGGAATGAATAAATGGTGGCATCTTAATAACAGAATCATGGAGCTGAACTTGAGTCATATGGTACATGGAATTGTCCATTTTCCAAAATAAACTACTTAAACCCTTTACAAATTGTTTTTGTAGAGACAAAACAACTCTTTTCCTTATTTCCCAAACCATGATCTTAGATTGTCAAATTTTTCCTTAGAATACACCATGAATAATTTTTATAAAAGTAAAAGTATGGAAATCTGAAAAAGTTCAAAGGGTTGTATCAAGGTGCTTCCTGACTGTGGTCTCGGGCAACAGTTTTTCAAACTGTTACCATTGGGGGACACTGGATAAAGCGTATGAGTTCTCTCTGAATTTTTTCTTACAACTGCGTAAGAATCTACAATCACCTCAACCAGTCAAAAAAAAAAAACCATGGCTGACAGGTAAAGGACAGTGCCCTGTTAGACACTTATTTAATAATTATTTAATAATTTTTTTAGACAGACAAACTAGGAAACCTAGTTTTAAAGTTTCCTACTGTATGATTCCGTTTTACATGACATTCCTGAGATGACAAAATTACAGAGATGAGCTCACAGCGACCACCTTGGCTACAGTTGTAAAGGGGTCCGTCGAGGGAGTTTCTTTGCAGTGATGGATCAGTGCTGTGTCTTGAGTGTGGGGGTTACACTAATCTATAAATAGTATAAGGCGGCATAAAACCACACACACACAGTGTGTACAAGAATGGGAAATCTGAGTAAATTCTGCAGTCCATCTACTGAGCCAATGCCAATGTCCTGGTTCTGCTGCTGGACCTGTCCTGTCCGTGGCTGTCAGTAGGGAGAGCCGGGTAAGCATCCAGGGCACCTCCCTGCACCTTGCAATTTGGTGTGAGTCTGTTTCAAGATTTTCAAAAGCACACTTTGCCTACCATGTCTAACAGTCCCAAAGCAGGAATCCACTTTCCCTTTCTCCATTCCAGGATAAGAAAGCCTGAAGTAAACAAATTAAAAATGCTCAGCATTTTGTACTCACATACAAACCAAGTATGCTGTGAATATGTACACCTCTTCCTCCTCACCTGGGACTTCACTTCAGAACAGACCATTCGTGACATCTATCATAATAAAACATTTACTTCATGACATTCAACAACACTTAAATATGGCACTCCTAGAATCCAAACATTAAGAAAACTGAATCAGAAGCAACAAAAGAGTTTCACATGGCTCAATCACAATGGATGAACCGTTCGGCAAATGTTGACCGCCAGAAACGATTGTGTGTGGTTCAACCCACAACAATAGTCCTTTTGAAGACGTTCAGGCAGTATTGCGTGAAAGCCAAGAGCGCAGGCTTTGTGTCCAGCAGACCTGGGCATAAACCCCACTACACAGCCACCAACAGTGCAGCCAGGGGGAGCGGCCTGTGCACGGCTTCTCTCCTGTTAAGGTGGGCAGGACCACACAACATGCTCGGAGAGCTGCCGTCCAGCACCAACGTCCACTCCACATGCAGTGGGCTGTGCATCCTGCCTGGTGTGACTGGCCCTCCCTGTGAGGGGCAGAACAGAGGGGCCCACTGTGAAGTAGGTCTCCAGTAGGAAGCACACACCTGGCTCTTGCTCCCACCACTGCCTTTTTAAAAACCGATCTGACAATCTCCATTTGTGCTCGGTGTCTGGGTTGTTTTGTCTGGTGCTACCATTGACCTGGAGGATCGTGATCCCTTCCCCACCCACCCAGCCTCCCGACCCTCCCTTGTGACTCTCTGTCTGTCTGTCCCATCTGCTCTCTTTTTCCTCTTTGTGGTTTTGCTTTGCAGTTTCTCATGCACCACCTCTGTTGGCTCACTTGCTGTAACTCTTTCGTCCTGCATTTTAGGTGCTGCTTCAGGGTTCTTAGCACCCCACTTTAACCCATCATAAACTGCCTCAAGTGCTGGCCGCCACTTTCCACGCGGGTAAGGACATCACATTAAGACTCCCATCCCCAACCCCAGTCTGAGCACTTTTGTTACAAAACATTTCTTATTAATATATTATAAACCCCATGATATTTTTTTTGAGACAGAGTCTCACTATGTCACCCTCAGTAGAGTGCTAAGGCATCACAGCTTACAGCACTCCCAAACTCTTGGTCTGGGCGATTCTCTTGCCTCACCCTCTCAAGTAACTGAGACTACAGGCACCCACCACAACGCCCGGCTACTTTTGTTGTTGTTGTTGTTGTTTAGCTGGCCTGGGCCGGGTTTGAACTTGCCAGCCCCAGTGAATATGGCTGGTGCCGTAACCACTGAGCTATGGGCACTGAGCCAGTCCCATATTTTTATTCTTCTAGTACCGAATTACCTTTTAAATATATTTAATAAGAAAATTAAGTCTTCCTTATTTACCCACATAGTCACCGTTTCCATCACTCTTCATGTCTTTGTGGCCTAGATCTGTACCTGCTGTCCTCGTGCTCTGCCAGGGCCTCCTCTGAGACTACACACACCTCAGGCTGCCAGCACTTAGCTCCAGAGGCCTCTGCATATCTGCACAAGTCTTTAATTGGGGAGCCAACCATAACACCAACAGACACAGTCCCAAATGCTATGATACTAAATTTTGAAATTCTAAAGATAAAATTCCCTGAAATCTAAAATTCAAAAAGAGCCAGAAAGATCAAAATCCCAAAAATGTAATTATGGAGAAAATAATTTTAAGAATTCTTTTAAAAATATTTTATTTCAGAAACATAAAAATACGACAGAATACTTCATAAGCCACTTTACACAATAAAATAAGCAATAATAATATACACAGTTTTCAAGGGTACCCACTCAGATGTACCAACAACAGTCACAAGTTATGGGACAGTTATGAGCACGTGAACCATATTTGCAAAGAAATGGGTCAAATAGGAAAATGTACAAACACCCATCCCAATGAGTGCTGTGTGTACCCAGCTTTGAAACGAGGCTCATCTGAAATACTCAGACAGACAACTATAGGCTTTTGACAAGATCCACCCCAAACTGCACTGGGTTACCACTCCATATAAACGGTTGCCCAGAGAACCGAGATAGCTGCTCGAGAAATTTCATTTTTCACAAATGCAGATGCATGGAAGGAACACATCTTTATTCTATTTATTTATTGGAGACAGAGTCTCATTCTGTTGCCCTAGGCTAGAGTGTCATGGCGTCAGCCTAGCTCACTGCAACCTCAAACTCCTGGGCTCAAGTGATCCTCCTGCCTCAGCCTCCTGTAGGCTGGGACTACAGGCACCCACTATAACACCCTGCTAATTTTTTATTTTTAGAAGAGACGGTGTCTCAGTCCTGCTCAGTCTGGTCTTGAACTCCTGAGCTCAAGGGATCCTCCTTCCCTGGCCTCTCGGAGTACTGGGATTACAGGTGTGTGCCACTGAACTGGGCCAAACATGTATGCACTGAGGACGTTTCAACATTTACTATAGGTAAGGCAGCAGCAGGACAGTTTGCACAGCTCCCGGAGAGGAACCAATCTGCCTGCCGTTCTGGGTCTCTCGGGGCACGCCGACGCAGAGGGCAGACCACCCCCCGCTAGCCCAGCTACCCAGCCTCCTCCAGAGTCACCCCCAACACCCAGAAAGTCAAGTCTGCCGCTTGTCGACTTGGCGCCAATACACCTCTTCCAAACCAGGATTAATTTTCAAACAACAAGGTGATGGCTCTGCCTAACGTCATGCAACTGTCCTGTGATTGTGATTTTGGGGGTATTTAGACGTTGTGGATTTTAGAATTCAGGGATTTGGATCTTTGGGGATATCAACACTCTGGATTATGGTTTTTAGGATTGTCTTTCAGGGTTGGGATTTGAACCTCTTTGCCCTGCTGCCTTTTTTAATGACAGTTTCTTTTCGCCGTGCCACTGTCTCTGCTGTGTCACTCCTGATGTGCGGTGACTGTGGCCTCTGCCTTTGTTCTCTGTGTGTTTTCCTCGGGTTCTTTAGGGTGTGGCCTTATCACTGACCAGAAGCAGTGTGGTTATTATATTATGTGCCGTGACAGTTTTCTTCATGGTTCTTGTGCTTGGTGTTCACTGAGTTTCTCGAATATGTAGATTCATAGTTTTCATCAAATTTGAGAAAATTTTGTTCATTATTTCTTCAGATATTTTTTGTTTCTTTCTCTGTCCCGAACTATATGTGGCAGCTGAAGCTGTCTCCCAGCTCACTGGTCCTGTTGACCCCCCTTGCCCCGTCTTCTTTTTCTGTATATTTCATTTTGGATAGTTTTTTTTTTTTTTAGAGACAGAGTCTCACTTTGTCACCCTCAGTAGAGTACTGTGGTGTCACAGCTCACAGCAACCTCCAGCTCTTGGGCTTAGGCGATTCTCTTGCCTCAGCCTCTGGAGTAGCTGGGACCACAGGCGCCCGCCACAACGCCTGGCTATGTTTTTGTTGCAGTTTGGTGGGGGCCGGGTTTGAACCTGCCATCCTTGGTTTATGGGACCGGCACCCCCCTCACTGAGCCACAGGCGCTGCCCCATTTTGGATAGTTTTTATTGCTCTAACTTCACTGATCTTTGTTTCTATGATGTGGGATCTGCTGTTAATACTATCTAGTTTGTTTTTCAAGTCATCACTGAATTTTTCATCTCTAGAAGTTCAATTTAGTTTTGTCTTTTGTCAAATGTATCTTCCATGCCTTTAACATGCTGGATCTTTCTTCTAGCTTTTACGACATGAAAGAGTTTCACATTTTCACATTTTGCTTTTAAGCTTTCTCAGGATGAGAACTGAGTCAAGGGTTAATTTTCCCTCATGTCTAGGGAAAATGCTTCTGAGAACTATTGCCCAAATTTCCCTACGTTATGACATCTCCCACCGTGCACGTGGGGGAATGGGAGGTCTCTGCAGGGCTCAGCCCGCTCCTCACCAGGGCTCTCCTTGAGAGCTCCAGTGGCCTTGACTTTGACCCATCAGTTCAGACCCTGCTAGGCTCCACCCGGGCCATCTCAGGGTTGACCTCTCCCTCACCGCTCAGGCACTGTCCTTTGCTCCCAATGGCAGTCACTTCAGCATCAATGCCTCACATACTTTGCCCAGGCTTTGTGCCCTTTCAAATAGTAAGGCCAGCCCTTCTCCTTTTGGTCAGAAGCAGACGTGCTCAGAGAAGTGAACTGCACATTAAGACCCACCAGTGCGGACGGCACGTGCGAGACCCCAGTGAGAGAGGAGGCCGAGCAGCGGGAAGCAGGACCAGACACTGCAATCTTGGAGCTTCTGAAAGGCCTGAGGGTGTTCACAGAGCTCTCAGGATCTGGTAGGGGATAGTGGGCTTGGAGCGTGGGTGATACAAGAGAACTCACAGCTTTGCAGGGGTCACCGGGGCCTCAGATGAGAGAATGGACTCCATGGGCCAGAAGGGAGGCTGGGCGGCTGCTCGGGGGTGTCAGCTACAGAGGAGCAGCAGAGTAAAACCAGGATACTTTCAAAAGTACTCAGATGTCACATGGGAAGCAGGGACAAGCCCAGGATGACACTGGGCTCTGAGCTTGTGTGAGCAGGTGGTGGCAGGGCTGCTGGCTGAACGTGGGGGCCGGGGAACACGTTGAACTCTGAGTGGGATGTGCAGAAAGCCTGTCACTCCCCTTCAGCTAAACAGGCCGAGAGGAACCCAGTGCTTTAATTCAAGAAAAAATGTCAAAGCATAAAGGACACACAAGACCCCCTGAACCGTAGGCAGCATCCCTCTTCTGGACCGTTCCGGACGCACAGATGGCACAGCCTTTGGGGCTCGTGAGGTCACCCCACCACACGGAGGCGGGGCCTCTCGCTCCCACGTTCCTCGCTGCGGGTTCCGTGGCCGACTGAGGGGGGAGGAAAGCGGCTCTGGAGTTCGGTCGTGCTGCAGATGCCACCGACAGGGAGCGACACGGTAGTGGTCAGGGGCGTGAGGGACCTATGAGGGACAGGGTGCACCGGGCAGGAGGGGAGTCCACGGTCTCCACCCTCCCTCTCCCTAAGGTGTCTCTAAACCAGGGTGGCACCATCTTCCGATGAAGGGCACCTTGCCCACAGGCTTCACCCTCACGGGACACATGTGAGAAGTCAAAGAGGCCCGTGGCGAGAGAACAAGTGGTGTGCAGGTTTGAGGACACTGGCAATGCCAGCTGCCTGCGCCTGGGGATGGTGGGCCCAGGGTCCAGGCCTGCTTGTGTGGGCTGCCCAGCCCACTGCCCTGTAATTCTGACTGCACGGCCACACACACAAGCTCCCGTGTCCCTGCCACGCCCACGCCCTTCACTGTTGACGCACTTGAGCCAGTGCCACTTGACAAAAATGACGAGGCAGGAGCCAGTGGCAGGCTCCTCCCCTCTTCCACGGGAACTTGTTTTCAGTGCACAAGAACAGGCTGTACTCACAGAGCGCGACCTTGTTTCTCATCACATGGCCATCAGCCGAACTCACTGCGCTGTGGTCATTTGTACTCTGCAAAGAAACACGGGGTCCTGAGAATGGAGTGTGTCTGTTAATGACAGTCACCCCATTTCTTCCTTTGCGGCATTCCCAAAAGGCTGCCTTGGCACAGGTCTGGCACACAGGATGTGCTTCTAACAGTTAAATGCTTCATCAATGAACCCACTTTCTGACAGACTCAGCTGCTGCCAGATGCTGCCTAAATTATGACTAAAATATCCAAGATGTGGTTTCACAGCTCACATCTTGAAGCAATGCCTGTTCCCCTCTCTCTGACCACAGGTCTTTTTTGGTGCTAATTCTCTCTAGATCTAAACTTTACAAGAAATGCTACATATGTTTTCTTTTTTTCTTTTTTTTTTTTTTTTGAGGGGAGGGGGCAAGCTCTGAGAAAGTTTCTGATACCTCAGACTCTCAGGAATATTTCAAATAATCCAAACATTTCACAGGTTCTGGACTGGAGAGCAATCGAGCTGTAGCTGACAACGTTATCTCGAAATATACCCAGTGTGACAACTTCCCCAAACAGGCGGTTTGAGCACAAGGCCAGCGATTGAAAAACACAGGTCACAGCATCATTTATTTATCATTATACAAACTGATACGAAATACACTCTGTCTCAGAACAGCCTTCACCGCCTTTCACATGCTAGTGACAAAGTCAGAGACAGGCACCCAGGTGGGAAGTACGAGCCTTCCGCCTTGGACGCTGGGAACAGAAAAATCACGCCTGCTTCGTGTCAGGCACGGCGGGGAGGAGTTGGCACAGAACCCTTTCCTGAGAACACACCATGTACTACAGCCATACTGCCGGCCCAGGCCCCTCTTGACAGAGCAGGAGAGTCGGGGGAGTGGCCAAACCTGCAGTCTCCAGCCCCAGTGGCGCCACCATAGGACATGTCACCACACAGCAACACAGATTCACAGGTCGAAAATAAATTCTCATAATTTATTAATTTATAACAACTGAGATAGATTCACAGAGCTCAGAGGCCACCATGGCCTCATCTAATTTTTTCCTTAATGGATATATCTGTGCACCGTGTATCAGTTTAAAAAATTAAATACTTTGTCAATAAACAATGATAAATATGCAGAACAGTGTACAGCTGAAGACTTGGCTAAGTAGTACTTTTCCTCTTCTGCTATCCAGTTATGAATAAGCAAATTCACTGAGACTGCCCTACATGAATATGCAAATTCACAACCACTGCCCTCCAAAACATACTTCCCCTTGGGCAGTGACCCCAGTAAGACCACATTCCAGAAACTTTTCCAAAAACTCAGAAGTGTGATTTTTATTTAGAGTTCTCCCTTATAACAAGAAGTATGATGCATCTGGTATTTAAAGAAATAGTGGCAATACATGAGGGCCACACAATCTAAATTAGGCTCTTTAAAAACATTTGATGCAGTCTTGCTCTAGGCACTAAAACAACTTCTTTAAAAAAATAAAATTGTGATTTCAAAGGCCTTTTTTCACAGGGAAGAGGAATAAAAGGTAAACGCTAGTGGATGTTTAATCACCAGCCCAAGACCTATTTGGATTCTTTGCTTTATCATTGCCCTTTAGATTCTTCAAAGGCAAAAAGAAATTGTCACTGATTTTTAAAAAAATATCTCAGGAATCCTGGCTCTCTAGTTGATCCCATGGATGCGTGCGCCACTCACATTTGGAGAATGGAGACAATATTTTAGAGAATACATTACCCCGAGCTCAAGTTCATTTGATAAAACTGCTATGTATAAAGCAGTTAATCATATACATAAATAACATAAAAATAATTATCATAAATTAAAAAGTAAAACAATCTCCCACTCATTATTCAACTGAGAGGTGAGAGCTGGGGTGCAGGGAGGGGTGAGTATGTGGGTGCAGGACGGGCCTGGGCTGCAGCTTGGCCGGGGCTTTCCCTAGTCACCAAGGCAGGTATTGCACAAAACAAATCTAGCCCTGACCTCAAAAGTTGGCTGTCTGGAATGGAGTTAAGCACTGAGATAGGTGCATTTTGTGTGACACAAACCATCCTTTGCTTGCTGGCAACATCAGGGTCACTCTGGCCACATCTGTCAATCACTGACCCATTGTCAGTGTTTCTTCATGACAGTCTCCCAGAGAACACAAGATCGGGACCAGTAGTGACCAAGGGCAAAATTAGGCAAGTTTCTCATCTCATTTTGGACAGTGTTAAACAAATATCAGGAGATAAAGAATCAAACCTCCCCCAGGCCTCTGGGTGCAACAAGGGTGCTGGCTGGGGGTGGGGGTGGGGGGCTCTTCGTCTGAGAGCCTGGGCCACGTCCCTGAACTGTAGGCACCCATGACAGCACGTGGCCCCGCATAGGCAGAGCTGGCTACCAGTCAGCCCTTTCATTATTAGGGGCAATTAATGCTTCCATGCCTAGACACCCTCCTCTGCTTTCCCATCTGACAGGACTTGGGAGCTTGTTCGTATTTCAGAGATATCTGTACTTTTCCACTGCAAAAGCCACTCAACATTTTTGAGGAAATTTTTTGAGGAAATTCATCTCGAAACATATCAACCTTTGGAATTAAAGTTAAAACAGATAGAAAATGTGAGAGTTTTCGTACCCTACCATGCAGGGGACTCTGGCTGAGCTCACCAGAATGAACACACGTGGATGGCAAAGTCCTGAGACAACTCCGAAGCCGCCACAGTGTCGGCACAAGGGCTCGTGGCCCGCACACACCTGCGTGCGTCTCCCCACGGGGACAGCTGTGCAGAACTGGACACAGACTCATAGTCCTACAGTGCAAATGACTCGTGTCAAAACAAAATTTAAAAAAATATTGGCCACAACAAAGTCCTGAATATATAATGTATGTTTGAGATAAAGTAAAAAAAATTTAAAAAACACTACACTAAAAAAACCAATTCATGGATACTACTAAGATACTCGAATGCCAGTCAGCAACCTCACCAGACCTGGGCTGAACTTGAAGGCTGCTGAGGCACATCTCACACCCACCTTCAGTCCAATGCTGCGTGTGTGACCGATCCGCTCAACTCACATTTCAAAGAAGAGAATAAACGTTACTCAAATTTCTACCTGCCTCGCCTGCCAAGACACTCCCAAAGTGGAGGGACAGGGGTCCCTGCAGCGTGCTGCCTGTGAACACTGCCTGTGCTTACCACAGTGACTGAGCTCTAGTGGAAAAGAGGGAGCCAAATGCCCTCCTTGTAACTGACCACTGGCCTGTTGGGATCCTGCCTCTAAGCTTCATGTTCCTAAAGCTGCTGACACAGAAACTTGGTGGGGCAGGCGGGTGCAGCCCAGCCCGGATGCTCTATGCTGCCCAGGCGTGGCAGAAGCCTGACCCTTTCTGGAACTCTTGCCCACTGGGTTACTTCTCGAGTTAGGCTGACAGGCCATAATGGTCGTTGCAGGGATTTGGAGACGATTCTGTAAAAGCTAAGTCAACCTTCCTTACATTGCAATGTATGACTTTTTTGTTGTTTGGTATCCAGCAAACAAATCTAACAACCCCCAGACCCCTCTCTGGCGTCGCCTGTGGCTCAGTAGCTGTACATCTGCGGCTGGGGCTCCGTGGGCACCTGGGGTGCAGCCGGCTGCTGAGCGGGGGCCTGTGGCTGGGGTGGTGGCAGCACGTCTGTCTGGGGCACTGCCCGCCACGTGAGCGGGTGCTGGTCACTGAGCTGGCTTCCTAGGGGTGTGATGGAGTTGACCAGGGTGGTCAGGTTGATGAAGTGGGCCACAGACTGTGGGTTGGAGGCTTCTGGTTGGGGGTGGATCTGGACATCGTTCTGGCGGTTGTGCAGCATGGCGGAGCCACTGACAGTGTCAAAAGTTACAGTCAGGATGGAATTGTCCAACTGTAACTGGCGCTCAGGGGTGGTAAGGTGACCCACAGCCACTGGCTGCAGATTGGTAAACTGAGTCCCAGCTGTAGTGGTGATGGGAGTCACTGTGATGTTGGTCAGGCCAACTGAGCTCGATGGGGCAGTCACATTGGGGTCACCCAGGGTCACCACCACCTGGAAGAGTCACACATGACAAAAGACAGTTCATCGTTTCTGCAAAGTGCAAGACAAAACCACCTCCCCAGGGAGCACTCTGTGGCGCCCTGCCAGAGTAGGGACACACCTGGCTCAGAGGATGTGAAGCCAGTGTTCTTTGGTGAAAAAGGAAACCAAGTTAACTTTGTTCTAGAAAAGATAATTCCAATGAAAAAGAGAAACCAGACAGAATTCCAGAGGCAGTGAGACAGAACTGGGAAACTAATGAATTTCACTGGCCAGAAAAGAAAAATAAAGAAAAGCAAGAATGAAAGAGGCAGAAAGTGATTCTTCCTTTTCTATTCTCTTTGCTAACTAAACTTTGCTGTTGGTAAATGAAAATCCCAATTTTGAAGCTATTATAAAAAGGGTGATAAAGATATTTGCAGTACTAATAGCTATTAAGAAAGAAACCAGCATTCTTCTCACGGAGAGTAATGAGAGGCCAAAGAAGTGCAAGAATTTTTGCAATTGGGATTAACCTCTCTAAAACCAAGTGAGAGGTGTATAGGATCAGATGCACACTGGACAACTCGGGGCTTCAAAAGTAAAAGTGACGGAGGTTGGATGAAATGCACTAAAGGAATTGGGGTCCACGGGCTGTGCCCTTCCTTGCCTTTATCCTCCAGCCCTGCCGGAAGAAACCCTCTGGCTTGTCAGATGCTGCTCCCTGCAGCTGTCAGCAAATGCAAAGGGCTGCATTTCTGCAAAAAAGGCACTGAAAGGCGGTGCCTGTGGCTCAAAGGAGTGGGGCACTAGTTCCATATGCTGGAGGTGGTGGATTCAAACCCAGCCCCGGCCAAAAACTGAAAAAAAAAAAAAAAAAAAAAAAAGGCACTGAAGCAGGCACCTGCCATCTGCAAAAAGTGAAACAGCCCACCTAATTCCTAGCCAGTGGGAGACTTCTCTATTCAACATGCTAGAGTGCCATGTTGCTATCACATGGCAAGTGTGATCTGCAAGCCAAAACTCAGAGTGCTTAAGAGAGATGACGCTTTCGTGAAAAATGGGACGCCCCCGCTGACTTCCACCACGCCAAGTCCACTGTGTGTAGTGCGTATTAAGAAAGGGTCCAGAGACATGCGAGCAGACTCCCACGCACAGGGAACGCTGTGTCGTGTAAAAGCCACTGGCTGTACGTGAACATGAAGTGCAAACCCACCTGCTGAATGCTCTGCACCGCGGAGTTGGTCTCATCGCCCACGCTGCCCGTGAATTCCGTCTCCTTCTCAGAGTACTCACTGAAGGTGGCCTCCTCAGGCCCCGGAGCTCCTGCCTCCTCTCCAGGCTTTTGCTTTCTCTTGTGACTCCGCTTGGCAGCTTTCATGTGCTTCCCTTCGGCCAGGTCCTCCTGCTCCAGAGTTAGCTCCGGCTGCAGGAAAATCAGTTCAGCCAGTGACGAGTCAGAGGGCTGTGTCCCATAGTGGCCAGGGTAGCCCCAGCACTAGGGTTGGGGAAAGGCTCCAGGCCACTGAGCGGTCACAGGAGATAGTAACGAGTCATCAAACTTGTACTTCTAAGGATCAAGGCAAGTTCCTTTGCTTTCTTTTTTTTAAACTATATTACACACAACTCATATTTTGAAAAACCACATTTTGTACTAAAATGTAAACATTTTAAAAAAACTAATCTTTAAGCCACTGGGTAAAAGGAAATGTTTCAGCCCTGGTGAGCTCAGATCAAAGATGAGAATGCTGTCGAATCGAGGCTCCCTTCCCCAAGGCTAAAACAAATTTGTTGTAGAAAATACATTAGGATTAAAGTGGGTTTGACCACAAAACCGTATGCACATCTCCTTCTGGGACAGCAAAGTAAGGAGGGCCCCGCATGCCGGCTGTCCCAGACAGCTCCTCCACCCCACACACTTCTGTGCAAGTGTGAGGGCACCACCGGGCCACGGCCAGGTCTTCTGACTCAGGCCAGCTCACAGAGGCCTTGGGCAGTGGTGGCCAGCAACCTACTCCACCCTGGTCACCTCCCCTCCTCTCGTGCTTCTCGGGCCTTCGCATCTTTGACCCAACCTAGTAGCAGAGAGACCCAGTGGGAGCCAGCCAGGTGTGGTCATGGTGGGACTGCCCTCTGACCTCTGCCTAAGACCTTCTAGGGCAGAAAAGGCACATGGGTTTCTGGGGCTGGACCTCCCCATGCTCTCTGAGCATGACACAGTCACCTCAATAAACACTGCACTCAAAAGCTCCATTTCCAGGTTCAGCGCTTGTAGCTCAGCAGCTAGGGCACCAGCCACATACACTGGAGCTAGTGAGTTCAAATCCAGCCCTGGCCAACTACAACCAAAAAATAGCCAGGCGTTGTGGCAGGTGCTTGTAGCCCCAGCTACTTGAGAGGCTGAGGCAAGAGAATTGCTTAAGCCCAAGAGTTTGAGGTTGCTGTGAGCTGTGATGTCACGGGGCACTCTACCGAAGGCAACATAATGAGACTCTGTGTCAAAAAAAACAAAACAAAAACACAAAAAACTCCATTTCCAAATAGCAGTTCAAGTGCAGTCCTGAATAACTGAGAACATGACTTTTTTTTTAATGAAAAAATTTTTATGAAAATATTAACTAAAAATTCCTTTAAAAAGTTAAGTTCATCTAATAAATAAATGTTTAAACTTATTTTGCATAAAATAATTATGCTAATCTTTTCTAGAAACCATCTACTTTCCAAAGTGAGATACACCAGTATTCAAAGAACTGAAATTACAGAAACTTTGTAACAACTTTACACACACTAGGAGAGCTTCTAAAAGGTTCTGGGGAGAAAGATTACCCACAAATCAGAGAACAAAACTTGACCATGAAACACGAGCCACAGACCTCAGGGCTTATCCAAGGTCTGCTCCTACACGGCCTGGCCAAGCCCGCTGGGCCTCACTCTGCAGTCACCTGCTTATCTAGAAGCTTCCCGCACCTGCGCCCTGCGCTGCTCACCTGGACAATGCCAATGGAGGAGGCATCAATGGTGGTGGTCTCTGGGAGGTGGTCCAGGTCGTCGATTCTCACCGCCAGCACCTATGAGAGCATGGGTCAGTGAGCTGGGGACGGGTGCTGTGCCTGCCGATGGCCGTCGTCTGACATAGGTGGGAACCCACACACCACACAGGGGCATCACGGACTCCTGCTCCCGGTATGGCCATCCCGTGCTTCCCACTCTCCTCTGCTTAGAACTGACTGAGAAATGGGGCCTCCAGGCTCCCGTCTGGGCTCACACTCCTGGCCTTTCACCCCTTCATTCAAGACCCTGTGGTGTTCTCATGGGTGGTGCCCTCTTGCACCCTTGACGGTCTCATACCCTCCTCAAGGGTGGGGACTGCTTCTTCCCTTTTCTGCACAGGGCACGTGAGACCATAGCAACTATTCTGTCATTTCCCACGGAAGAGCAGAGGGAGGGAGGACACCAGGTAGCACACCTGACTCTGGAGAATTCCCAACATGAGACCCTGCGCGTGAAACATCTTACCCGTCAGTTGAACACACGCGCGGCACCTTGACTGGTCAGCCCAGCCCCCCCTCCTTCCCACAGCTGTGCTGACAGTGCCCCGGGACGCGGCGCTCACACCTGACTCACGTCTGCATGCGTGCACGGCCCTCCCACCAGCTCAGTGGGTCCTGGCCGAGAGTGAGCAGTATTGCCCACAGTCCTGCTCGCGGTGTTGTCCTTGTCACTGTTACCACTAAATTATGTCACACGTAAGACAACGGAGCACAGCACAGGCAGAGAACAAGCAAGGGGAGGGCAGGCAGGGGAGCTGCCACAAAAGGGACCCTCTGTGGAGAGACTCCACAAGATCAGGGACACTGCAAACGTCTGCCTGCAAGAGCTCTCCACACAAACAGCTTTACAGCCATCTTAAATTGTTGCTCAACTAAAGAAAAGAGAAATGTGAAATAACAGTATAGGCTACACGCTGTGGTGTGACTTATTTAAGAAACAATAGTGAACTGCATCTTTGGACCTGGGCCCTTCTTTGAAAGGACAGCAAACAAGGAATGGCCTATGTCTGCTTTAAGTTAATAAAAACAGTGATGGTGGCTCTGAACACCTAAGTTTCTCCATTGACAATGAGCACAGATTTATACTGTGATGACCAGAAAGGACCTGAGCAAAAATAGCCACAGTGGCACCACCATCACCATCACTTACTTCATCACCACCGTCACTACCATCATCATCACCATCATCGTTCTCACCACCATCATTACCCATCACCATCATCACCACCATCATCCCATCACCATCGCCATCACTACCCATCACCACCATCACAACCATCACCATCATCACCTCCAGGACCACCATCACCACCGTCATCACCACTATCACCAATATCACTATTACCACCACCATCACTACTACCATCATCACCATCGCCACAACTACCCATCACCATCACCACCACCATCACTACCACCATCATCATCACCATCACCACTGTCCTTGCCAGTCTGAAAGCTGAGTCCACAAAAGGACCAACGTAGAAGCACTTATTGACATCACTCTTCTCAGGAGGTAAGACCAAAAATGAAAAGTGTTTTTTGTGTTTTAATTTTTTTTTAATGCAACATTCATTCAAGGTACGGAGAAAGACCCAAACTTTAAGTCATAAAATAGTATCATCCTAAATCTCTAAGAATAGTCTATGTTTGACATGTTACCCTGACTCTGACAAATGTCTTCCTCCTCAAATCTGTGACAACATCAAAGGCAAAGCTGGTAGGGACCACTGACTTCCCACACTCCCAGACAGCTGACCTTGGCTGCAGAACCCACACACCCAGAGCACAGCCCCTTGGGGCACTTCCCGTCCTCTGTCTGCACTTCCTGCAGCTGTCTCAAACACGCCATCTACCCCAGTTTGTAATGACATGGCCTTTTTGTCTACTTCCTATTTATCCTTCTGTCTCTCACCCAGCCTGTGAAGTCCAGCAGGGCCGGGATAAACCCCGACTGGATCACTCATCACTGGTAAGCAGTGGATTCAGTCAATATATCTATAATAGAATGAAAGAAGGGTGAACAATCAAAAGGAATGACCCAAAGAGACAGGGCCAGAAGGCTGGAGAAACAAAACAGCCATCACGGCACTTTCCCCTGCATCTGCCAGGCTTCCCTCTTGCCCTGTACCTGATTCTGTCTGGCCTGGGCTTGAGAGGAGCAGGGAATGGGTGGTGTGCTGCCCAGTTTAGGGGGCAGAACACTGGGAGGTCAACTTGCTATGGGGCTCCGTGAGGAAGTGGTTACTGGGACTACTGTGAAAGACACTTTGTCAGCAAGTCCTCTCTCCACCCAGCAGCGCCCATCATCAGACCCCAGCGGACAAAGTGGATCTGTACACTCCTCAATACACTAACTCCACACACCCCTGCAGTCAGGCAGAGATGCGCCAACTCCAGCCTTGCTCACAGGTCACTGGGGAGGCTTGTGGGCTGCTGCCTACACCGGGGAGCCTGCTCCCCAGACTTTATTCTTCTAGGTGCAAACACTAGCTGACCACTGAGTGGAGCTGGGTTAGGGGAATACAAGCTTCTCACCGAATGGGGACTAGGTCAGAGCACACTGACATGGGCCCTTAGCCAGCCCAGCCTGGGGATTCATTCAAGTCCCTGCACTGCCCCCTATGGGCCTGAATAGGCGGTGGAGGACAGTGACCCACGCAACAGTGTCCCAAACAAAAGGGTACACTCCCCACCCCCAAATAAGGAGCCACTGGATTGACACCTAAAGCACCTAGGGTTAGGGTTTTTATAATTACAAAATAATTTTATGTTCATCACAAGGAATTTTAGAAAGTGGAAACAATGTGAAGGGAAGAAACTTCAACACCAACTCACTTATGTCAGTATTACACGCACATACAGTGTGTGTGACATATGCAACTTACAGTGACATGGTATATACACGTGCCGTTTGTTCATTTATATTAATATAAAGAACTTTTCACAATTTTGTCCGGAATCCTCTGTAAGCATGTGTGTATAGAAAAACACATGCTAACCTGCCATTAATTTAATCACAGTCCTATGGCAGGACATCAAGGGGTTGGAATAATCATTTGCAAGACACTCAAGAAATACTGTCACACTGCCTTCAAGAAAACCAGCATGGTCATCATGAATCTAAAAATCAGCTAATTCAACAGGTGAAGGACAGTGTCCTCTGCTGGTAACATTTACATTTCTGGAACTACAGTGAAGCTGAACGCCTTTTTCCAAGTTTTTAAACTATGTTTTCCTCTATCATGAACTGACTCTGCACATACACACTTGGCTCTTTTGTTCCCCTGAGATAGGGTCTTGCTATATTGCCCAGACTGGGCCTGAACTCCTGGGCTCAGGCAGTCTTCCCACCTCAGTCTCTCCAGCAGCTGAGACGACGGACACAGTGCCGGCTGCACCCTTGGGTCTTCCTGTGTTTCTCACTGACCAGTTATCACCTTTGTAATAACAGTTTACATCAGATAAAGACAGTAACAGCCTACACACATTTTTCTGTTTTCCCTTGGCTTTTTTTGACCTATAGAAAAGCACACGTGGTCAAATCTATCAGTATTTTGTTCACAACTTCTGCTGCTTTTATGCTGAGAAAGTCTCCCCCTCTAGTCATCTACTTCCCTGCATTCTTCTGGTTTTATTAGTTTGCTTCTTCTGCAAACCCTTCTAATTACTGAGCACGCCGGGCCTTGCTGAATGAGCTCTCCAGCCTCCCTTGTTTCTGAGTGACCATGCCTCCCAGCCCTCAGTGCTGCCCTCTCACTGGCCCCCTGCAGCACCGGGAGGACCCTTTTGTGCATATTGGCTACTTTGGGGGTGTGGGGCAGGCTCGCTTCCATTTCTGTAATCCCAAGGAGAAAGTGATTCATAACCACAGCAAGAAACGTGCTGAGGGTCTTCTGCCCTCTGCGTTCACTTGGCACTTCCCATGGCTGGCAGAGCTTCCTCCGGGACCTCAGGGGCTGCAGAGGGAGCGGGGTACGTGAGCCGCACGGTGGGGCAGGGAGGCAGCATGTGACTCACCTCGGGGTGCTTGCGCCGCATGTGTCTGCTCATGGAGGCCCGGGTGGACACCTTGGTCCCACACAGCTGGCAGCTCTGGGCCTCCACCTTGTCGTGCGTGAGCTGCGCGTGCTTCTGGAGCATGTACTCAGTGACGTACTTCTTGTCACACACGGAGCACGTCCACTGCTTGCCCACTTCTCATGTGCAGGTGGGAAGGAAAAACAGGAGCAGGTCAGCAACGGGGCACCCAGCAGCGCCCCACCATGTCCTGCAGGGGTCATCTGCCAGGGCAGGCCGAGCCACACATGGGCGAGCGGCCCTCGTCCCCCATGGAGCCCCGTCTGCATGTCCAGTGTTGGACAATTCGAAGTGATGCTTAAAGCCGTGCTGGGCTTTCAGAGGGCCAGGGGGTCACCATTAAGCGGAAACAGCACCCATCATTCTAGAAAAGCTCACGAAACACAACAGCTGCTTCCACTCCCGCACGCGCCCAGATGCCCCGCCAGACGGTGCCCACTCACCTGTGTGAATGAGCTTGTGCGTCTCCATCGTGTTCCTCTCACTAAAGGTTTTTCCACACAACTCGCACATGAAATCTTTAATCCCTGCAGAAAAAGTTACGTTCAATCCCACGTGTTTGACGGGTGTTTTAATTTAAGTCCACATGGGAGGAGTTCTGATCCTGTGAGTAACAGGGAAGGTCAGTTGCTGGAAGGCAGCAGGCAATGGTTTGAGTATTCATTGCCACCACCGAAACTTGCCCCTCCGTGGGAATGTTCCGTATAAAAAAACTAACCAGACGTGGGCGAGTTATCTGAGAACCCGTGCGGAGCGGGACCACACAGGAAAACCGGCATTTCCTTAACGTAACATTTGCCTACACTTCTTAGTCCAGATAGGTATTGGGCATCACACGTGATTTATACAGGAGAGATAAAGTAATAACTGAAATCAGGAGCAAACACAAGGAGAGTATAGCTATAATAAGCACAAGAGACAACAGAATTGCTATTGTGCACAAAATTAACATGGTTTTAAAAAAGTTACTAATTCACATCAGACAGGCTCTGACTGACTCAATAGTCCTGGCCCCTGGGGGCAGACACTTCACAGATGGATACCCGAGGGGCCAGACCCTCCCCCACGGCCACCATGCACGGGATTCCGAAATGCCCCTTCCCGGGGAGGGGACTGAAGCCCCAGTCCGAGAGTGAGGGTGGGGGTGGGTCCCTCTCGGGTACCCATCCAGGTCCAGCATGAGTCCAGAAGTGTCACTGTCTTGTTGCTTGTTTGTTTTAAGGAGACTTTTGATTAATATCAAACTGATCCACAGAAAAACACAAATCGTAAGTGTATGGCTTGAAAAATTTCCACCAAGTACAGACAAAGTAACTGGTCCTTAATTACAAGGGAGAGCGAGTCAGCATGCCCAGCACCCTGCCAAGCCCCTTATCAGGAGACCTGAGGTGGTGGCACCGAGGCCTGAAGAGGTATCATCAGGGTCCGTGAGCATCGGAGCTAGTGCAGAAGGGGAAAAGATAATCCGTTAACATCTGTCCCTCCATGGGGCAAGGAGGCCGAGTCCTAGGGCAGTCTGTGGGACTCTGGAGAGGCTAATGTGAAGGCAGATCCTAGGTGACGCCGACTGAGAATGTCTGGGGACAAAACCCCAAATTGGGCTTTTCACAAAGCCTTTCAGGAGATTCAGGAACACACATCCAAGAGGGTTTAGAGGCCTCCTTTAGGGGAAGATTACAGACCCTGAAAGACGCTGAGATGCCAGGGGCCAGCAAGGTGTGGACCCTGCCTCAGGGCACGGCCACCGGGGGATAGTCCTGGAGGGAGGATGGGAGTGCAGAGAAACAGAGGCTGTGGACTCGGCAGAGGAGAACCCTTCCTGGTCTGTGGGGCCTGCATGACATGGGTGCTTCCCCCACCCCGGGGAGAGGAGGCAGTGCTTGTGACAGCACCTGTGGCTCCCAGGCAGCAGGTGCCTCCTGTCCTGTCCCCGCCAGGCAGCACAGGACCATGCTCCCCCGGAGGAGAGGGGCCTGCGCAAGGGCGCCTGTGACGACTGTGGTACAGCAGGGACTGCAGGGGAGGCCGAGGGTGTGGCCTGTGAGGGCAGCTCCCTGCCGGCACTGAGTGCTTGCTCCCCTCAGCCCTGCCATCGTAAGTCTGCCTTCAGCTGGGCCAGAGGACCGATTCTATCCCCTCCCCAAACTGGCAGGAGGCGGCCCCTCAGGATGCCTTTAGACAAAGGCTCCCTCCCAAAGTGGAAATGCGGTCAGGAATTCAGAAGCGCCCTGAGCTCAGTCCTGTGAGAGTTCACTGAGCACCTCCTGTGCACAGGGCCCTGGGCTCACCCTGGGACTAAAGGACAGAAGGCTGCTGGGCAGTGGGAAGAGCAGGGGGGATTCTGAGAACCCAGAGAGGGCACACGGCCCAGCTCTGGGCAGCAAGAGGGCATCTCAGAACAGGAAGGGCGAGCAATGGACAGAGAGGGCAGTGCCCCTCTGGAAAAGACCAGGGCCACAGGCACCTGCACTCCCAGGGTGCTCACAGCAGACGTGCTGCCCTGGGGAGCAGGAAGGGAGGTGCACGGCCGGGGCTGGACTCGACACGCAGTTTGGGGAATGGCAGAGCCCACACCAGACATGCAAATGGCCCTGAGTGCCATTTCTCGTGCACAGATTCCCGCAGGGAAGATGGCTGAGTGGACAAGGGGAGGTGGGGGGACAGCTAAGAGCTGATGGTAGCTGATGGTGCTGCCGACGCCCCGACACACTGAGCTCCTTTGCGTGCAGCTGTCCCAGGGACAAGGCACCTGCATGGGAGCTTCTGAGACACGCAGCCGCCTGCCCAGCTCTGGGGCCCCCTCAGAACACCCGGCACTCGCTGGCGTCGCGGCGAGGCAGCGTCTCAGTTGGGTGTCCCCACGCGCCCCAGGCCCAGAAGGCCGCGCGGTTCCCAGCTCACCCGTGTGCCGCTTGTAGTGCTTGAGCATGTTGACCTTCTGCGCGAACTTGCGGTGGCACTCCTTGCACTCGTACTCCTTAATGCCCTTGTGCAGCTTCATGTGGTGGCGCAGTGCGTGCTTGGTCTTCATGCCTGGAGGACAGTGGCGGTCAGAGTGCGGCCCCGCCCCGGAGGCCCCAGAGGTGCCCCCTCCTGCAGGCGTCACCACATGGCGACACGGGACATGCTCTAGGTGAATACGGCTGCTCTGAGCTTCCTGACACAATGTTGATGCCATGAGGACACTCAGGTGGAGGAGTGTCGGTTTAATTAAAGAAGCTCGTCTTCAGGGACGGAACTCAGCCGGCAACCCCTGCACCGGGTATGTGTCAGACGGGGGCGGCGGCTCGTGTGCGACGCTGTGCAGTCCTGCTGACTGCACAGAAGCCATCCTGGAGGAGTGCACGGGCTTCTGACTCACCCACCCAGGGAGGAACCTGCAGCTCGGCCACCCCGGGCAGCGTCTGCTCTTCCAGACCACTGCTGTGCCCTCAGCATGTGGAGGAGGAAAGTTACCCAGCCTGAAAACAACCCTGTTAGGGCAACGGCTCCCTTCCCAAACCCCTCTGTCTCAGGCATAGAGAGGTGACTCAACCAGCTGCTGCAGGCCGGGCAGTTTTGCCTGGTCCGAGGAAACTGCCCTGTCAGAGCCAGTGGGGGAGCAGGACCCCGACACAGACAACACTGGAGAGAGGGCCAGTGCCGGCCTCCCGTCAACTATAAAGTCACTGTATCTTACACTGCATACACATTCACCGTGACAAAAACGATAGGCTGCGTCTGAGGCTGGCGGTCCAGGAACCCGACCTTCAGCACACACTAAGCTGGTTCTGGGCCCTCTCTGGCTGCACTTCCCGAGTATGTCACACTCCTCAGAACCTCCTCTCTCTACCTGTCGGTGCCACCGAGTGACACCGTCCTCACGACATCAGTCCTGGCCTTGCAAACCCCTCAAGCACATTGGTTTCAACAGCTCATCCTGTTCGTGGCATTCACTGTTGAGTCAGCAAACACTGAGCTCCTACTGTGTACCTGTAAGGGCTGTGCGATGAGCCCACCGAGTTTCTGCCTTCACAAGGTTCTCACTCTTAAGTGGGGGCGGAGAGGGACAAACGAGCAAAGACAAGCTGGGCACAGTGGCTCACGCCTGAAATCCCAGCACTTTGGGAGGCTAACGCAGGAGGATAGCTTGAGGCCGGGAGTTTAAGACTAGCCTGAGCAACACAACGGCATGGTGTCACCTGAGAAGGGCGGGGACACAGGATGAAGCAGAAGCCACCAGGATGGAGCCGGGGTTAAGGAGAAGGGGAGGGGGAGGACAGGCACCAGTTCCTTGGGGAATCAGGGGCTCCCCGCTGATCAAGCATCCAAAAAAAGGACCAGGAGGGAGGAGCCAAGAGGTACTGGAGGGAAGAGCGCTCCTGGTGTGGAGGTCCTGAGGCTAAAGTGCCACAGTGCAAGCCAGTCATCCGTGTGTTTTACACTGTTTTGCCACAGACACGCTATCTTCATGCTGCAAATGGACCTATTCGCTGCACATAAAGAGAATAAATGTCTAGCTCCATCTAACTTTGGGAGACCCTGCCTGACTGCCCCCCGTGGTGCCCACTTACACTCTGAGGGTGTGTCTGCCTCCTCCGCCTGCAGTATGAGGAGCCACCCCAGCCTATGGCAGCCACAGCGTGGTCTTAGCCCCACCTGGCAGCATGGCTTCCCCAAGGTCAGAGTCAAGCAGGTGAGCCTGACCTAAAGGAAGCAGATCCACCCACCAGGCTGCCCTGGCGCCCTGTGGCCACAGGTGCCTGCAGTGCACACCTTCAGGTCACAACACTCACACGGCCACAGACAAGCAGGACAGACAGACAGAAAGAGACAACAAAGTTCACCTCCACATCAGCACCCCCATCACAGTCAGTGTCTATGACATTTTTAATTTTAATTTTTTTGAAACAGGGTCTTTCTCTGCCACCCAGGCTGAGTGCAGTGGCATGATCACAGCTTACTGCAGCATCAAACACTTGAGCTCAAGTGATCTTCCCACCTCGGCCTTCCGAATGGCTGAGACTACTCACATGCGCCACCATGCAGATAATTTTATTATTTTTTGTAGAGATGGGGTCTCACTACATTGCCCAGCCTGGTCTTGAACTCCTGGCCTTAGGCTATCCTCCTGCCTTGACCTCTCAAAGTGTTAGAACTACAGGCATGTGCCACCACACCTAATTTTATTAAAAAAATTTTTTTTGTAAAGATGGGGTCTCATTCTATTGCCCAGGCTAGAGTATAGTAGTGCCATAATAGCTCACCATAGCCTGGAACTCCTAGGCTCAAGTGATCCTCCTGTCTCAGCCTCCTGAGTAGCTGGGACTACAGTGCTGCCATCACACATGGCTATGCTTTTTTAATTTTTACTTCTTAGACATGGCGTTTCACTATGCTGCCCAGGCTGGTCTTGAGCTCCTAGACTCTGGCAATCTTCCTGCCTCAGCTTCCCAGAATGCAGGGATTACAGGTGTGAGCCACCACATCCTGTTCCCACCTCACTTTTTAAAAAACTGTACTTAAGGGGAGCTGGTAGTGGTAAGTGGTGCAAGTGGCTGGCAGCTCACGACAAAGGGGTGCTAAAGAGGCACGCAAGCCAGCCTGTCCCCAGCTGGGACACACAGACTCCAGCACAGTGTGCAGAGAAACGACCCCACTGGGTCTGTGGGAGAGAAGAACTGAACTTCACCTTGCAGATCCATTGCATTATACAAAAACTAGTTCTGTTTAGGGCCTGTGTTGCTTTTCAACAAAACGAACAGAGTCCTGTCCTCACATAAGGTCCCTCTGGAAGCAGGGAGCCCACGCTGGCCCCTGGCAGAGGGACTGGGGGTCAGGGTGTGTCCCACCCTCACGTCCCCTCCCGGTGTTTTTAATGCTCTGACCAGCAACGTCACTACCTGGTGAGGGGTTATGGAGCATTTGCCTTTTTCTTCATAGTTTTCTGTTTAAGTTTTAAAAACCCTTAAAAAGGGGGAAAACAAAATCATTACAGAATATAATAGTTTTAAAGATCCTAAAGGCAAAGCAGATAAAGCTGACGTGTCTCTTGTCTGAGTGTCTCTTGTCTGAGTTCTGTGGCCGCCGTGACGGTGCCAGGTTGCCTGAAACAGCCTCAGACAGCCTCAGACAGCCCAGCTGTCCCCATCTAAGAAGTTGCTGCTTTTCTAAAAACCAGAGTGGGTCAAAATTTTAACATGTAGTAGAATCATTTTTTAAATTTTCTTACTGATCTATTTTATTAATAGCTTATTTATTTTTTTAGAGATAGGGTCTGACTCTTGCTCAGGCTAATCTCAAACTCCTGAGCTCAAGAAATCAATGCACCTGCTGCGGCCTTATTAACCGCTCATTAACTAACTTCACGTTATTCCTTGTCTGTGCTGAATTGATCTCCTGGCGCTGCTGACTCCAGCCAGGTAGAGTAGCTCACTGCTGACGAGTGACAGCTGCTGGACCCTACAGCGATCCTCAGAACCACTTTGCAGTTCAGCTGTTTTTACAAAGCACGCTATTTTCTACTTTTAAAATTATTTGTTTGTACTGTTAAATTCACCACGTCCTTCTGCCTTCTGGATGACACATCTCTTTTTTGGATTCCTGATGTAAATACTGACAGCTGTCCTTCCTTGCTTTTAAGTAATTTACTGAAGTCTGTAGGCTCCTAGGACACCCTGGTGATGACTTTTGCTCCTGGATGTGCCTCCACCACTTCCTGTTGTGCCTCGAGGTGGCACCTCCAACCCCCTAGTGGCCAAGGCCTGGCTGAAGCTCCTGGTCTTGCACCCGCCTTTCCCCAGCTCAGCCGGAGCTCGGCGTGCCAGCCTTTCCCCAGCTCAGCCGTCACGCAGCGGCGCCAGCCTTTCCCCAGCACAGCCGGCGCTCAGTGGTGGCAGCCTTTCCCCAGCTCAGCCGTCACGCGGAGGCACCCACCTTTCCCACACTCGGCACACAAGTACTCCCGGATGTTGTCGTGCACGCGCATGTGTTCCTTGAGCATGTCCTTCCTGGCGAAGGACTTCCCGCACTGCTCGCACGCGTGGCTCTTCACCCCTGAAACAACACCGCACCTCAGGCCCCAAGCTCCCTGCCTATGGGGCCTGCCCAGAGGCCGCATCTGGGGATTGGGGCAGGGCCGCGCCGTGGGGGAAGCAGTGACGAGGTGGGTTGCGGATGCTGCAGCCATGGCCCTTCTCCTTGTGCATCTCCCCAGCAACCTCCTGGGAACCCCGGGCCTCTGGTGTGAGAAGGTGGAGGGCTCCAAGGGGCAGGCCAGGCAGGACAGCAGCAGGTGGCACATGCTAGAGCGTGGAGACCCCGCCCCGCCCACCGCCTACCGGTGTGGATCAGTTTGTGGCGCTCCAGGTTCCCGATGCTATTGAAGATCCGCCCGCAGATCTCGCAGGGGTGGATGTACCTACAACCACACTAGTCTCAGCGCTGCAGCAGCCAGGGCTCTACCCACGCACCTCGACCCAGCCATGGCGGGAGGGAAGGCTCCATGGGGACAACACGAGCAGCACATGTCTTAACCTGTTACGGGCTGAATTATGACCTGCCCCAATCACCTCACCAAGGCCTAACCCACAGCACTACAGGTCAGGGCTTGTGCTTGGAGATGGGGTCTTTGCAGAAGTAATAAACTTGAATAAGGTCTGCAGCTGGGCCCTAACCCAGTCAGACTGGGGTCCTTGTGAGAAGGGAAGATGAGGACAAAGCCAACATAGAGGGACCCAGTGAGGAAACGAGAAGCCACCGCCTGCAAGCCAAGGCGAGGCCTCCAAGGAGCCTGTTGACACCAGGATTAGGGGCTTCTGGCCTCTAAACTTCGAGAAGATAAACACCTGCTGTTTAAGCCGCCCGTTCCATACTGCCCAGGCAGCCCAGGGTCGAATCCAGCCTGCAGAAGGCTATACGCTCACTACAGGCCAGACGGTAGGTGTGGACCAGCGTTAATGAGGCCCATTACTGGGAGAAGAAAGGGCTCTGGTTATCTGTAGGCGGGAAAGAACCTGTCAGCTTCCTGTCACCGGCCCCCTGGTGCTGTGAGTCCAGGCACAAGAGCTGAGAGTGGGGACACAGGAAGCTCAGGACAATAGTGCCAGAGCCTCCTGCAGCCCAACCCGGGCCCAGGGCACAGAATTGCTGGGGCTGCGGACGGCGCTGTGTCCTTGCAGGGAAGCACATGCCCTCCCTCCTGCATAGTGCCCCGCTCACTTTTGCACATTGGGGTCTGGCAGGTTCTCGCGGTGGATGACCATGTGGGCATGGTAGGTGGCCTTGAGTGCGAAACGCCGGTTGCAGATGCTGCAGCCGTGGCCCTTCTCCTTGTGCACCTCCATGATGTGCTTCAGGTACTCCTTCCCCCGGCCGAAGGTCAGCTGCGCCACAGGGACAGCTGGTCACGGGCCTCTTAGCTAGTCACACTGAGGCCCTAGACATGCTGGGAGAAAAGGCCTTGGGGGGCGCTGGTGGGGAGTGGGGAGCCTCATGCAGGGGACAGTCTTCCTCTGAACAAAGTAGCTCCCTACTTGCAAGTCTGTTCCCTACACAGGGGCCTCATGAGGGCAGGACAGGGATGGGGAGAGGAATCCGAGCTACAGATAGTTCAGCTGACCCTCCAGGGCACTGACGCCGACCTGGCCTATGCACTGCATGTGTGAACACATACAAGACCAAAAGGCAGGTTCTTGGGGATGGGGCACGGGGCCCTGTGGGACCCACATGGACTTGGCCCTGAGATGACACAGGATGGCCTTCCCAGACACCTAGCCTGCGCTGGCCCACCAGGCCCTTGCCTGGAGGTATCCTCTTTAGATTGCACAAAGGTGCTGTGTGGGTCCCACAGCCCTGCGCTTCCGCGCATCCTTCCCAGAGGACCCCAGGTTGGAGGGCAGGCAGGCACACACCTGGCACCTTTTGCAGCTGTACTTGTGAGGCTCCGCGTCTGCACTCGCATCAGAGTTGTCGTCATTCTCCTCTGAGGAGATCCCGATCTTACCAATGAACTCTTCCCTCTGGTGCTCGTCCATCAGCGCGATGTCCTGGAACAGGGGTGGTTCCCGATTTCTGACCGCGTGGCAGCAGCCTTGTCATTTATACCACGAGGGTGTCAACAATGAACCAAAGTGGAGAAGAAAGCCCCTGACACACGGGAGACCCTAATGAGCTTGTCCCCTACAGGACAGGTGTGGCCTCTGGTCCCACTGTTTCTAAGGCCCCCTCCCAGGGCACTGCTACAGCAGCCCAAGTTGGACAGACGCTGGCCAGGGACCTGCCACGCCCCATGCTGGGAAGGGGACTGTGACCAGCACCTTGAAGTGGACATGAATGTGGTCCCTGAGCACATCCACGCGGAAGAACTTGCGCCCGCAGATCTCACAGGTGTACTTCTTGTCGCCGTGGGTCAGCAGATGCTTGTTCATGTTGCTCCTGCAGGAGAACACCTGCAGGAAAGCCACAGGGTCAGGGGCCGGGCACCGTCAGGGCCCTGGCTAAGCCACAACACGCACACATACGCAGTACAGTCAGGGAGCCGGGCACCGTCAGGTCCCTGGCTAAGCCACAACACACACACATACCCAGTACATTTTCTCCCCAGACTCTTAAGTTCCAACAACTCCTCAGGGTGTGGGAAATACAATCCTTGATGTACCACTAGGACTATTTGTGAGACACTTCCACAGGTGCTTAGTTACGCTATGGAATTAACCACTTTCTACTCTCCACCCTAAGTGGTAGCCTGCTCAGCTTTTTTAGGTCAATTACACATTTTACTAGGACAGAGTCTGCAAAGAAGCCAGTAAATCACAGAAACACCTGAGACTTTCTAAGACTAAAGACAGTGACACCTTCCACTTGTGCATGGTGTCTCCTTCGCAGAATCAGAACATTCTCATTAAGGCCTCCGACTTGCTGGTGTTTCCTGCCTGGAGCGGAGCATGTACAAACTCCCCCTTTCGCCCAACACCTGTCTAAGGGTCTCTTCTGTAGCCACCACCAGGACTGGGCTTGCTATGGCCTACAAGACAGATGTGGTCCCTGAGCTCAACAGCAAGAGCAGACCGAGTCCCAGGCCCCCTGCTGGGGCCCAAAGACATCTGTGGGGTTCCCAGCACCCTGGCAGCCTGGAGTGCAGGTCTCCCAAAGCTGGCCTGACACGCACGGTCTCAGGAAGAGAACACAGAGGTGAATAAAAGGGAATGACAGATTCAGAAGAGATAGGCAGCTAATGTTCCCATGGGACCCCTTTCCAAGAGGTGCCAGGGATTCTCAGGGGCGCTAAGTAGGAGGCAGCTACCTCCTTTACCAGGGAAGCCTGAACTGAAGGTCAGATGGTTGGAAACAGTGAAGAATTCAGCTACAAAATACACACAGTATTTCATTACCTGCCGACCCTGGCTGAGAATTCACCCAACACCATGCAGAACAGGGCAAGTGAGAGCCAGGCACAGAGCTGGGGGCTTCCCACACCTGCTCTCCCAGCAGCGTGGAGATGTGCGGGGCTAGCACTGCCCAAGGACCAGACACAGTCAACATGGGGCACAGGCTTCATCCAGCCTCCGCCCTGTGTACAACCAGGCCTGGCCATCTCAGCTCACACACCTGCCCAGGGTTAGGGCCACACTGCCCTGCTGACTCGTTTGCTTTGGCTTGCTCTGTGGTTTGGAAAAAGTCAGAAAATTTCATATAAAAAAATTATTTCCATTTTCACTCAAAAAGGTCAGAAGATCTGGCAATGCTGCCACGTGCCAGCAGACAGGGCAGCTGGACCGAGACAGCTGGGGGTCCTCAGGGGCCCTGTGCTCCCAGCGGCTGAGGCATGTGGGCATGTTGACATGGCGCCAGGTGGCTCCTGTGGACAGTCAGCACTGTCCCTCCTCCTGTGGCCCCCGCAGCCACCACAGCAATGTGCCAGAGCAGCTGGGGCTCGGGGCCTGCTCAGGAGCCTCTCTTGGAAGCTGTCCTCCACAACAAGAGGGACACGAGCTCTCGTCTTCCTGGACACAGCGGACATCTGACCAACACTCCAGCCATGACAGCGGAGTGACAGCACGTCAAGGGAAGCTCAAGGTGCTAATTGCAGAGAATGAGACCATCCTGATATCGCTGTGATGGTGCTGGGGGTGGGGTCTGAGCACCATGATGTCCGCACCAGACACAGGCTCTGGGGTCGCCCGGGATGGGCAGCATGTGCACTGGGCATTTAGGGTCTAGCATCTCTGCTGAGTACGCAGCGTCTAAACCCCAAACCAATGGCAGGATGGCCCCAGGGGCTCCAGACCAACGTGCTGGCCCAGGCAATATCACACTGCGTGCAGCTGGTGCCACAGGACAGTCATGCTAACTCCGGAAACACTCCCCGGCTGCAGGGCAGGGGACACCAGTGCTGACAGGCAAAGTAAAGCCACTAGGGCCCCCCACTTCCCTGTGAGCTGTGCCGGAGCCTGCCCATGAGGACATCTCAAAGACACTGCACGGGAGAGTATGAGCCGTACGTATAGCGGCTTAGGTGGAAAATTACAGCAAAGGGGGAAAAAGGCGTCAAGGAAATAGTACTTCTCAGTTCACTCACTGGAAACTCAACTTAAGTGCCAAAGAGATCACAGTGGCACTGCAGAATGGGAGGGCACTTCAGTGTGTCCCCACGACAGTCTACGGGGACAGCTCTGAGTCTCAGACCATGTGCATTCCCTCTCTGCCCCCAGCACCAACAGCGAGTTACCTTGCCACACACCGGACATCCGGAAGGTTCCTTCTTGTAGCGGACCAGGTTCTCCCCACTGGCCTCCAAGTCCTCTCTCTTCACTCGCCGCACGCCTGAAATGCCCAATCCCACCAGCAAAAGCATGAACACACACAGAGCATGAAGGACCATCAGATGCTCATTCAGCTGGACAGGACCGGGCTGCCCAGAGTGGAGGGACGGTGACCGCGAGAGACGTCCCCTGCACATGGTGAGGACAACAGCAAGAGCTGCTGCTTCTAAAAGGGTTCCCAGGGGAGGGGACAGGTGCATACAGGACCCTACCACACAGGCTGTGCATCTGGAATACTGGGAAACGTAAGGGCCTTGAGCTGCACGAGCTCTGGCTGAGGAAGGCGTGTCCTCTCAGCCTAAAGGCCAAGTCATGACTTCCAGATGGCTGCAAGGAGGCCAATGGTTTTAATGAAAAGATGCTAATACTTATCTCCCATACATTAAATCAGTCCAATCAGGATCAGTGTGATAAGTCAAATGATAAAATCTTTATAATTTGGGGGCATACTGTTTAAAATTGAGAGAAAACAGACTGTTCAAAGTTTATGTGAAAACAGGTAGTCTTAGAACAAAAGTGAGAAGTGCCTCTCGGGAGCTGACCAATGCTGTGGGCATAAATGTGGAGCCAGACTTAGACACACCCAGCAAGCTGAACTCGGGACAAACAGACATTCCCTGAAAGGCTGCAGCAGCACGAAGGTGTGGCAGACACAGGGAGTCCGAGCAGCACCAGCCTCAGCGTGAAGAGGGAACCCGGTGCAACAGTCACAACCTGAGTTCACTCCCACAGGAGATACCTGATCATGGGCACGTGTAAGGTGCAGCCCAGCTACGCAGCGTCACGGGGAACAGCTGACCCCAGGGGTCGGGCATGATCACTGTCTGCCCTGCACAGTTCCTCGAATGCTGCCTGGTCACCGAATGCAGACCCTAAGTGTGGTGCCCGAGGGATCACAAAGAAAAACATTGGGGATCCTCATGAAACAATAAGAAGAGTCAGGAAATATAAGTGCAAAAATGACATAGGACGTAATTCTGGTCTGTTATTTATTTGTTTAGAGACAACCGCAGGCTTTGTATCCTTGGCTGGTGTGTAGTGGTGTCATCACAGCCCACTGTAAACTCTCTCCTGGGCTCACGGGACCCTCCAGCCTCAGCCTCCCAAGTAGCCAGGCTACACCTGGCTACTTTTTCTTAATTTCTGTAGTGACAGAGTCTCACTATGTTCCCCAAGCTGGTCTCAAACTCCTAGTCTCAACTGATCCTCCCGCTTCAGCCTCCTAAAGTGCTGGGATTACAAGTGTGAGCCACCACACCCAGACCAGTGCTGTTTTTTATGCACATTTGTATGGATATAGTTATAATTTACATGTGGCTGTTATCTCACATCTTCTTTTTAACAAGTGGAAAGCTTCATTTGTAATTCTCTGTTAATGTGACTTTTTTCAACCCCAAATTTTTACAAAAAGGTGTTTTGGTCAGTAATTTACTAAGGGCTGGTCAGAGAGAGAATAGCTGCTCTTATTTGTTCTTTAACTGTTTTTTCCTGCTTTTGGCCAAATTGAAAGCATTTTTCACAGTATCTAGCATCTTTGAAAAACTATTTGAAAGACTGCTTATCATTCAATACTAGGCATAGCCTGGTTTTCTTAACTCTTTCTGCCCCTGAGGGACATTCAATAAGTCTCGGATCATGTCTACCTGCGCACAGCACCACTGACACCCTGCATCCCTGCCTCCCTCCCTGTATCCCTGCCTGCCTCCATCCCTGCCTGCATCCCTGCCTGCTTCTCTGCCTGCCTCCCTGCCTGCTTCCATGCTCTGGGCAGCTTCCCAGGAGAGTATTACAGGATGGCCAGAGGATGCTTTTCAGGCACCAGAACAGGCAAGGCTAAAACACTTTCAGGAAGTTGAGCCAACGTGCCTGTCTCCACTGTAGGAGCTGCCTGCCTCCAGGGGTGCATGCCTGGGGCAGGTGCGCATGCCCACAGCAGGTGTGCTCACCTTCCAGGTGCCTCCGCTGGTGGTCCAGCATGACGTCCTTGCGGTAGAACATTTTGTTGCAGACTTCACAGGCAAACTTCTTGTCCCCATGCTTCTTCTTGTGCTTGGAGAGGTTGCTGTTGGTGGAGAAGAATCTGAAACACATCTCACATTGGAACGTCTTGTCATCTGTCCAGAGAGCAAACAGACACAGTGGTTTGAGGTGAATGACATCTAATGCAGGCACAAGCAGGTGGCCTCGGCAGTGGCAGTAAAGTATGGGTCAAGGGCAGGAAGATCACCAGGGGTACGTGCCTAGAAATAAATGTCATTTGCAAGTCACTTGCCGCCTACCCCAGGAGCACAAGATGCTGCAGGGAAGCCGTGCCTCAGCGACTTCTCACCCAGAAAGCGCTGCGCTTGCCCTTCATCACCTCCGAGGTGAGTTTCTCCCGCCCACTGTGGTCCCTCACCCTCCAACCAACCCCCCACGTTGCAGTCCCCCCTCCAGGACTGTCCCTCCCCAGACTCTTCCCCAGGACACATCCCCAGGACACATCCACACACCCAAATTTGCCACATCTTTCAATCTAAGCACCTGTCCCCAGGTCCCGCTTTAGTTCGGTACACGCTGGACACACACTCAGACCAGATACTTCACCGCAGCACCTCACCAGACCACAGGGGACACAAACAAGACAGGTCCTGTGGAGGGACTCCGAGAAAAACCCAGACCACAAATTTTAAAGTTTTTCCCTCCCCTATACAATTTCTTGGTTTAATTGTCTAAGGAAGATACATATTTTATAGTATTGAACTTCCTATATGAACTATGAAGTTCCTATATTAAAAAAAGAGTGTGACAGCCTTCAAGTAGCAGGTTCTGAAAGTGACCTCTGTTTCAAGGTTTAGCCTTTATTTTGAGCCTAAAATTTTAACCTTTAAAATAGAGTATCTCAGAAGAGAAAGTGTACCACAATTTACTGGTACTTGGTTGGTTCTACAGATTTAAAAGGCAGGCGGGCAGTGGGGGCGTGCACCTGTAATCCTAGCACTCTGGGAGGCTGAGGCAGGAGTTCCAGAGCAGCCTCAGCAATACAGAGACTCCCTGTCTCTATAGAAGGAAACAGAAAATTAGCTGGGCTTGTGTCCCACTCCAGAAGTCCCAGCTCCTCAGGAGGCTGAGGGAGGAGGATCACTTGGGCCAGGAGTTCGAGGTTACAGTGAGCGATGATGGCGCCACTGCACTCCAGCCTGAGCAACAGAGCCAGACCCTGTGTGTTAAAATAAATAAATAAATAAACCAAAAATAAACATCTGGCTTAGCAGAACTCCTAGCTGACACTTAACAGCTGCTGCTCTGGCCCCTTCTATGTCCAGAAAAATTGTTAAAAAGAAGAAGAATTTCTTCTGTGTCCAGAGAAATAGTTAAAAAGAACAAGAGCTAACTCCTGTCCCTCAGCCCTAAGTCTGTTCCTGAGCGCCCCGGACACCTGCAACACCCTCGGGAACCCCACTATACTCCGGCAAAACCATGGGGAGCACCCAAGAGGTCAACGAATTAAACCAAGGTTCTTCTGTCCTGCTGATACCACATCAAACAGTCATAGCCAGGTGGCTGCCCCCCAAATTTCACGTGAACACTGGGATGACAGGGCTTAGAATACAGGCAGTGCAGCACACTGGAGGTTCATCCAGAAGCTTCCAGAGGCCACCCCATGCCTTAGACATGGATCCTTCAGAGCAGCTAAAGCTCAGGTGGAATGTGACACTGCCTGCCACTTGAGCACCCCTCAGAGGGGAAGAGGAGACACTTTGAGTGGTCCCAGAAAGGAGCCCTTGAAACAGAACTAACCAACAACTGAGCCAAGGAGCCTGGCAGATGCCGGGAAGCAGGCCTCAAAGGCCTGGGAACAGCTGCAGCCCCGGCCGGGGAGTCCACTGACTCTGGCCCATGGCTCTCCAGAGGCCCAGGGTGGTGGCACCTTAACAAGGACCAGCCAGAGGCAAGTACTGGGTGCAGAGTGGGTCAAAGGCTGGCCGCCTGGGCTGCTGACCTCTAGGCCAACTGTTGCTGGCCACCCTCACACCCTAGCGTTGCTCTGAGTCCTGGAGCCACAGAGGACAATTGTGATTCTTCCTTCCGTGGCACTGCCCACCACGTGGGCTCTGCTGGGCATGAGTCCCCCAAATGGCAGCCTGTCATTCCCACAGGGCACAGGTGTCCTGGGGCTGTGTGAAAAACTGCAGCTGGGCATACAAGACGCCCTCGCCAGGCCGTGGTCTCTGTTGTGTGTACACATTTCTAACTCGGCCTGAGAGACGGGGCCTGAGACATCCTCAGGCCCAGAGGCCCCTCTCTACCAAGGCCGGCCCAGGCTTAAGCAGTTTCCCACCTCACACTGCAGGTCACTTCTGGAGACCAAGCATGACAAAGGCTCAGAGCACCACATCGTGGGAGGCTGCAGGTCGCCCTGCCCTGGACAGTGCAGCACAGACGGATGAAGATGGACCTTTCCAAACAAGGGGAAGAACCACACTCCTCAAGTGTCCCACAGGGTCTCCCGTTCTCAGCGAGGACAGGCCCCTGCACACCTCCATGACTACCAGGGAGATAAAAACCCCCTTCTGGCAGGGAAAGCTTGCAGCCGTGTGTCTTTGGAGTCAGTAACAACTGCTTGGAAGCAAAAGGAGAAGGAAGCGCACTGCTAGGGAGGTTTCCATGTCGGACCAGCTGCAGTTCCACCCAGAGCCCCACGGTCCATCACATGGAGGAGGACCAGAGACCAGGCCCATGTCACCTCACCTGTCCTGCAGTTGTGAAACTCCAGGGCACTCTCGATTCGAAAGGTCTTTTCGCAGGTCCCACAGCGGTGTCTGTACTCACCGTCGACCTGGTTGGAGGGATGCACCGTTAGTGACAGGTAGAGCCCATAGAGACAGGGCCTGCGTGCTGCCCCAGAGACCCCACGGGTTCTGTCGCCAGCCTTTCCTCTCTCCTTATTTGGGTCACAAAAGAGCCTGTGCTCTTGCCACCCCTGTGCTGGGCCTTCCCCGAGGACTCGGAGCAGCCAGGTGGCTCCACGCACCTCGGTCCTGCTGTGCTTGTAGGACACGTGCTGCTTGAGGCTCTCCTTGCGGCTGAACAGCTTCGCACACTCCTCACACTTAAACAGCTTGTCTCCTGCGGGACCGACCAAGGGGAAGTGGATTCAGGGCTTCCAACACTTACTAAAGACAGCGTGCCACCTCTGGAACCTGGCCTCCTGGAGACGGCTGTGGAGCCCCTCACTCCTGCCGTGCTGGGTGGCAGACTGGGGAAAGGACCCCCTTCCACCCCGTCCCAGGCAATATGAAGGGTGGGAGCACATGTGTCCCCTCCCAGGCACACACACACGGTGTGACCCCACATGCCCCCTCCTGCCCTCAGACTCCCAGGTGACCCTGGCTCACACACTGTGTGACAGCATGGCCCCGCCTGCCTGCACCACGTACCCTGGGGAGCACACACGCCCCATCCCCCTGCCCCCCATGCACTGTGGGGGCCCGCACGCCCCACCCCCTGCCCCCCATGCACTGCGGGGCTGCACGCCCCACCCCCTGCCCCCCATGCACTGTGGGGGCACACACGCCCGACCCCCTGCCCCCCATGCACTGCGGGCCGCACGCCC
>CAUYON010196328.1:0-20336 GCA_963573935.1 Arctocebus calabarensis
TTGTGGCAGGTGCCTGCAGTCCCAGCTACTTGGGAGGCAGAGGCAGGAGACTCGCTTGAGCCCAGGAATTGGAGGTTGCTGTGAGCTGGGATGCCACAGCACTCTATCCAGGGTGACAGCTTGAGGCTCTGTCTCAAAAAATAATAATAATAAAATAAAAAATATATTGCAAAATCCCAGGTCAGGAAAATTTACCCTTCTAACCTAATCTTAAAGAATTACCCACATATTATGATTTATTCCTGTGTTTAGATCATTGATCCATTTTTAGTTTATTTTTTAATATGCTGTGAGGTAGGGAACACAACTTCGTTCTTTGCATGTGGATGTATATTTGGTCACCACCATTTGTCAAAGAAACTGTTCTCTCCCTTATTGAATGGTTTTGTCACTCTTTTTGTTGTTGCAGTTTGGCCAGGGTCACATTCAAACCCACCACCCTCCGTGTATGGGACTGGTGCCCTACTCACTGAGGCACAGGCACCACCCAGTTTTGTCACTCTTGTTGAAAATAGATTGCCATTGATGTTTGGGTTTGTTTTTGCATGTTACACTGTTTTGATTACTGTAGGTTTGTATTTACTTTTTTTTTTTTTTTTTTGTAGAAACAGAGTCTTACTTTATCGCCATTGGTAGAGTGCCGTGGCATCACACAGCTCACAGCAACCTCCAACTCCTGGGCTTAGGAGATTCTCTTGCCTCAGCCTCCCGAGTAGCTGATTACTATAGGTTTGTCAACCTGTAGTAAGTGTCAACACAGGACGAGTGAGTCCTTTCACTTTGTTCTTTTTCCAGGATAGATTTAGCTTTTAAAGATCCCTTCCAATTCCATATGAATTTTAGGGTCAGTTTGTCCATTTCTGCAAAATATGCAGTGAAAACTTGCATTTAATTTATAGATCAATTGGGGAGTACTTCTATCTCCTCAATATTAAGTCTTCCAACCCATAAACACAGGATATCTTCCCATTTACGGCCATGTGCTGCATAACAGTGTTTTGGTCAATAATGTACCGTATATATGAAGGTAGTCCCATAAGATAATAAAACTGGAAAATTCCTATCACCTAGTGACACCTTGATGATCTTGACCTTGTGTAGGCCTAGGCTAAATGTGTGTGTTTGTGTCTTAGCTTTTGGCAAAAAATGTTTAAAATCCTTAAAAAAATTAAAAAATTTAAAATTAGAAAAAAGTTGATAGAATAGGCATATAAAGAAAGTATTTTTAAAGGAAGAAAAAGAAAGTATTTTTGCACAGCTATACAATGTGTGTTTTAAGTGTTATAAAAAGAGTCAAAAATTAACAAAAATTTAAAGGTTTATAAAGTTAAAGTATAGGTTAATTTATTATTAGAAGAAAAACATTTTTTATAAATTTAGTGTTGCCTAAGTATAGTGTTTATGAAGTCTGCAGTAGTGTACAGTAATATCCTGGGCCTACACATTCACTCACCACTTACCCAGAGCAATGTCCAATACCCAGAGCAATGTCCAATTCTGCAAGCTCCATTTGTGATCATTTTGTTATCTTTCACGTATTTTTACTATATATTTTATGTATTGGTACACAAATAGTCACCATTGCATTATAGTAGCATACAGTATGTACCGTAGTAACATGTCATACACGTTTATAGCCTTAGGCAAATGTTCTCCAGGTTCATCCAGGTTCTTGCAAAAGATAGGAAATCTCCACCTTTTAAGTCTGAGTGGTGTTGCATAGTATATGTATTGTTCCAGAGTATATGTATTGTCCTGAGTTTACCACCATAAAGTTAACTCTATTCATGTGTTAAAGGACAGCTGGGTTGTTTCTACATTTTGGCAATTGCGAATAGTGCTATTATAAACATTTGAGTGTAAATGCCTTTATGGTAGAATTATTTTTTTTCTTTTGGGTAGACACCTTGTAATGGGCTTGCAGGATCAAACGATAGGTCTACTCTTAATTCTTTGAGAAATCTCCATACTTCTTTCCACAGAGGCTGTTCTAGTTTGCATTGCCACCAATGGTGCCTAAGTGGTCCCTTCTCTCTGCGCCATCACAGCATCTCTTACTTTGGGACCTTGTGATATGGGCCATTCCAATGGGGGTTAGGTGATATTTCAAAGTGGCTTTGGTTTTCATTTCTCTGACTATTTGGGATGATGATGATTTTTTTCATGTTTTTTGGCCATTCCTCTGTTCTCATGAAAAAAGTCTCTGTTCATGTTTCTTGCCCAGTTTTTAGTGGGGTTGATTGATCTTGTTGATTTGCTTAAGTTCTTTATAGATTCTTATTATTAGCCCGTTGTCAGATTTGTAGCATGCAAATATCTTTTCCCATTCTGTTGGTTAATTGTGTTCTTAGCTATGCAGAAGCTTTTTAACTTGATAGGGTTCCATTTATTTTTGTTGTTGCTGTGATTACCAGCAGGGTCTTCTTCATAAATTCTTTCTCTATGCTGATAAGATTAAGGGGTTTTGCCACACTTTTTTCTAGAGTTTTTATAGTTTCATGTTTTAGGGGGTTTTTTTGGCCAGGGCTGGGCTTGAACCCGCCACCTCTAGTACATGGGGCCGTGCCCTACTCCTTGAGCCATAGGCGCCACCCCTATAGTTTCATGTTATAGATTTAAATCTTTCATCTATTATGAGTTAATTTTTTTTTTTTTTTTGAGACAGAGCCTCAAGTTCTCACCCTGGATAGAGTGCTGTGGCATCACAGCTCACAGCAACCTCCAATTCCTGGGCTCAAGCGAGTCTCTTGCCTCCGCCTCCCAAGTAGCTGGGACTACAGGCGCCCGCCACAACGCCCGACCATTTTTTGGTTGCAGCTGTCATTGTTGTTCGGTGGGCTCAGGCTGGATTCGAACCCGCCAGCTCAAGTATACGTGGCTGGCGCCTTAGCCGCTTGAGCCACAAGTGCCGAGCCTTGAAGTTCCTTTTAAAAATATACTTAGGCTGGCTGGGTGGCTCATGCCTATAATCCTAACACTCTGGGAGGCTGAAGCGGGTAGATTCCTTGAACTCAGGAGTTCCAGACCAGCCTGAGCTAGAGAGAAACCTCATTGTTATTAATGATAGAAAAACCTAGCTGGGCATGGTGAAGTATGCCTGTAGTCCCAGCTGCCTGGGGGGCTGAGATAAGAAGATGACTGGGGCTCAAGAGTTTGAGGTTGCTGTGAGCTATGATGATGCCACAGCACTCTACCCAGGGCAACAGAGTGAAACTTTGTGTCAAAAAGTAAATAAAAAATATACTTACTATAGTTTTAGAAATTTATATATTCTCTGTACCTAGAATAAGTTTATTATAGAAAAGCAATATTTCTGGTGAGGTTATACACATGTAATTTATTTTTAACTTGTATTTCACAAATTAGAAGAATAATTTTGTAAGAAACAGGGGAAGGAGAGAAATTTGTATTAAAATGTTTTTCTTCTGTTCTTCTCTTATCCTTAACTATGCCTTAAGCCTCAGTGGGAGTGTCATGGTTTTTAGGAGAAAGAATTTGCCATTCTTTGATTAATTTATTAAAGCATAGGATTACATTTTTCTGGGATACTGTCATATAGAACATAATGTACTTGGCTTGGCGCCTGTGGCTCAGCGGGCTAAGGCGCCAGCCATGTACACCTAAGCTGGCGGGTTCGAATCCAGCCCGGGCCCACCAAACAACAATGACGGCTGCAACCAAAAAAAAAAAAAAAAAAAAAAAATGGCCAGGCATTGTGGCAGGCGCCTGTAGTTCCAGCTACTTGGGAGGCCGAGGCAGGAGACTCGCTTGAGCCCAGGAATTGGAGGTTGTTGTGAGCTGTGATGCCACAGCACTCTATCCAGAGTGACAGCTTGAGGCTCTGTCTCAAAAAAAAAAAAAGAACATAATGTACTCGTCAGTGTCTTAAGGCTAGAGAAAACTTACAGAATGTTGATCAGAGTCAAGGTGTTTTGGCCCTAAAACAAACTAATGGTCACTTCCCCCTAGTTTATAAAAGTATTGTTAAGGTATTAACTGACTACCAATTGTTGAACCAATAATTTAAAGACAATACAACAATGTGATGGTATCAAAGACCACTAGAAAAAAGACCACAGTCTTATTTTCTGCTCTGAATGTTTGAAGATTAACTTAAATTTACAGTAATTATTGATTTTTAAGACTTCCTGATGCTGGTGAGTGGTACAGGTTTCCATGCTTTTTATAGAAGTTGAAGTAGTGGGGAGAAAAACAAAGTGACCTTCTCAAAGCCATACCTCAGTGATAGGGAGAGATCTAGATCTGAGTTTTCCTGAGTCCTACACTTCCTCAGTCAGCTTTGATTCTCAATGGCATGAAGTGAGCAAGGATTTGGAGGCATCACAGGGGAGGTGGTGTGATAGGCAAGTAGCTTTTTAAGGTTTACTAAGATAGTTTTTTTCCCCCCCTCCAAATAGTAGGTAGAAGAAAATTTGGTTGCTTCTATTCCAGGGTAGACTGAGGCATATAGAAATGAGCCACAGTTGGGCAGCACCTGTGGCTCAGTGGGAAGGGCACTGGCCCCATATACCAAGGGTGGCGAGTTTGAACCTGGCCCAGGCCAAACTGCAACAAAAAAATAGCCAGGTGTGTGGCGGGTGCCTGTAGTTCTAGCTACGCAGGAGTCTGAGGCAAGAGAATCCCCTAAGCCCTGAAGCTGGAGGTTGCTGTGAGCTGTGACATCACAGCACTCTAAGGGTGACAAAGTGAGATTCTGTCTCTAAAAAAAGAAAAAAAAAAATGAAATGAGCCACAGTATGGATGTTTGTGCTTTTTATGGTCTAACCAAATAATTGCACTTTGTAGTAACTGTTCCCAATCAGTTTTTACTGATGTATTTCCTAGTGGTATGTTTGCATTAGTAAGTTTTATAAACTGAGATAACTGAATCCAGTCATTCCACATTAGGGTTCTTTGGTTAAGTAACAGTAGCTATTGAAAACTACCTTGGAAGTACTTCCTTATAAACTTATTGTTATTGGAAAGCAAATTTTTAAACAAAATTTGCACACAAAATCATGCATACAACCTGGTCTATGAACCTAATGATTTTTTGGTGTTTTTTTTCAATAACACCTCCTCAGGGGAGACACAGGGACATTCCAGTGACAGAATCTAGTTACCTTTACAGTAGGCACAAGATAACAAGAGAAATTCTCCTAAATTGATAACTGTATGGAGCATTAGTTAGGAACCCAGGCTTGAGCTTCAACTCTGTGTGCCTTACTGAATTTTTACACTTTTTAAAATGCAGTCGTGGCATGTGTCTTTAAATATTATTATTGACTGGTTCACATATACAGTCATGCATTACATAATGACATTTTGGCACATAATAGACCATATACGTGATAGTGGTTCTGTAAGATTATAAAGCAGCTGAAAAATTCCTATCAACTAGTGATGTGGTAGCTGTTGTAATTATCAGAGCACAGTGTGTGTGTGTTGGACAATGTTTAGATAAGCCTGTGCAGTAACCCTATAACTCTATGAAGTATAACATATGCTATCAGACATAGCACTTGATAATGACAATAAGTGATTGTTAACTGGTCTATATGTTTACTGTGCTTTCTATTGTTATTTTAGAGTGTACTGCTTTTATGTGTATGAGATGTATATGTGTGTGTGTGTGTGTGTGTATGTATGTATATGTATGTCTTAGCTATAAAACAGCTTCAGGAGGGCGGCACCTGTGGCTCATCGAGTAGGGCACCGGCCCCATATACTGAAGGTGGCGGGTTCAAACCCGGCCTCAGCCGAACTGCAAAACAAAAAAATAGTTGGGTGTTGTGGCAGGCACCTGTAGTCCCAGCTACTCGGGAGGCTGAGGCAAGAGAATCGCCTAAGCCTAAGAGTTGGAGGTTGCTGTGAGCTGTGTGACGCCATGGCACTCTACCGAGGGCGATAAAGTGAGACTCTGTCTCTACAAAAAAAAAAACAAAAAAAAAAAAAACAGCTTCAGGAGGTATTTCAAAGAAGGCATTATTATTATAGGAGACGACAGCTCCATGTATATTATTGCCTTTGAAGATCTTCTAGAGGAGCAAGATATGGAAACTGAAGCTGGTTAAATTGATGATCCCAACTCCATGTAAGGCTAGACTAATGTGTGTGTTTGTATCTTAGTTTTTAAGAAACAAAGTTTACAAAGTTAAATTTAAAAGTTTTGTTTTTTTTTTAAGACAGAGCTTCAAGCTGTCACCCTGGATAGAGTGCCGTGGCATTACAGCTCACAGCAACCTCCAATTCCTGGGCTGGAGCAAGTCCCCTGCCTCCGCCTCCCAAGTAGCTGGGACTACAGGCGCCTGCCACAATGCCCGGCCATTTTTTTGGTGGCAGCCGTCATTGTTGTTTGGCGGGCCGGGCTGGATTCGAACCCTCCAGCTCAGGTGAACGTGGCTGGCGCCTTAACCCGTTGAGCCACAGGAGCTGAGCCATTTTAAAAGTTTTAAAAATAGAAAAATCTGGGTGGTACCTGTGGCTCAGTGGGTAGTGTGCCGGCCCCATATACCGAGGGTGGCAGGTTCAAACCCAGCCCTGGCCAAATTACAACAACAACAACAAAAAAACAGCTGGGCTTTGTGGCGGGCACCTGTAGTCCCAGCTACACAGGAGGCTGAGGCAAGAGAATCTCCTAAGCCCAGGAGTTGGAAGTTGCTGTGAGCTGTGTGATGCCATTGCACTCTACCGAGGGCAATAAAGTGAGACTGTGTCTCTACAAAAAAAAAAAAAGAGAGAAATCTTAATACACATAGTATAAGGATATAAAGAAAGAATATTGGTGCGGCGCCTGTGGCTCAGTGAGTAGGGTGCCTACCCCATATACCAAGGGTGGCGGGTTCAAACCCAGCCCCGGCTGAATTGCAAGAAAGAATATTATTTTTACAACTATACAATGTGTTTACATATTAAGCTAATTTATTATAAAAGAGAAAGATAAAAAAATTAAAACTTTGTAAAGTTAAAAAGTTACAGTAAGCTAAGGTTAATTTGAAGATAAAATATTTTTATATAAATTTAATGTAATGCAGACAGTGTTAATGAAGTCTAGAGTAGTGTACAGTGATGTCCTAGGCCTTCACATTTATTCACCACTTACTCACCAAATTACTCAAAACAACTTCCAGTCTTTCAAGCTCCATTCATAGTAGCTGCCCTTCTGTACAGGTGTGCCACTTTATAATCCTTTATAGTGTAGTTTCATTCTCCCATTTTTATGTTTAGATACACCAGTCCTTACCAATGTCCAACAGTTGCCTACGGTGTTAAGTATAACAACCTGTTTTATGGGATCATAGCTTAGGAGCAATAGGCTATACCATATAGCGTAGGTGTATGGTAGGCTATACCCATATTGCCTAATAAAGCATTCTCAGTATGTACCCCTGTTGTGAAGTGATGCACAATTGTCTATCATATACAGTCATATACTGCTTCACCAAAGAAAACCACTTTTTAATGCTCATTGTTCTAATTAACAAGCCATTCTTCCACTAATAAAAACCCATTTGTGGGCTTCACTATACATTGTTAAATGTGTAGCCCATTGCTATGAATACCAGAAGCATTTGTGGCAGCTCTTCTGGGTACATCCTTGCTGATGAGACTAGTGGCCACTTCCTCACTGTGCCTTCCTAAGATCACAGCCCCCTATTTTTTTTGAGACTGAGTCTCACTTGTAGCCCTCTGTAGAGAGCTTTGGCATCACAGCTCACAGCAACCTCAAACTCTTGGGCTCAAGCAATTCTATTGCCTCAGCCTCCCTAGTAGCTGGAACTATAGGCACCCACCACAAAGGGCTATTTTTAGAGACAGAGTCTCTCTCTTGCTCAGGCTGGTCTTGAACCCGTGAGGACAGGCAATCCACCTGCTTTTGCTTCCCAGAGTGCTAGGATTGTAGGCGTGAGGCACTGAGCCTGGCCAACAGGGAACAGAGAGTGCACACTTGCCTAGTGCAGGGCCCTGAGAAAGGGAAAGGCAAGAAGCTAAGAAGGTGCAAGGAAAATTTGAATAAAGGTTTTATAAAAGTAAGCCTTTTTAAATGCTATAAAGAATCAAGGGCCAGATGAGGTGACTCTGAGGCAGATGGATTGCTTGAGCTCAGGAGTTTGAGACCAGCCTGAGCAAGAGTGAGACCCCATCTCTACTAAAATAGAAAACTGAGGTAAGAGGATCGTCTTATCATCCCAGGAGTTTGAGGTTACTGTGAGCTGTGATGATGCCATGTTACTTTACTGAGCGTGACGCAATGAGACTCTTGTCTTTAAAAAAAAAAAAAAAGGAAAAACAAAAGAATCAAGTACCTGATGGAATGTTTAAGAAGTATTTGTTGACTTAATAGTTAGGAAGTTAGTGATATTCTCATAGTTATTTCAGTAAAGTGGAGAAAGGAGAGGCCATCATGTAGTTGTTTGAGGAGTACTTTTGGAAGTGAATAGTTAAAAAAATTATAGGGCTGAAAATAACTAAGTATGGTCTTCAATAGCACCACTTTACTAATTAGATCATGGAAATAATGCCGAGCAAAAATTTTGTAAAAAGCTAGTGTGGCATTTCATGATGTCGTTTTAGCCCTTGTTTAGTCACTAGAGGGCACTCCACACTTTATACTATATAATCAATAGCTGGTATATTCAAGTGTTAACTTTATTTGAGACTGATAGTTGTCACAAATGTTGATTCAGAGAGTACTACTTTTTTTTTTTTTTGAGTCTCAAGCTGTTGCCCTGGGTAGAGGGCTGCGGTGTCATAGCTCACAGCAATCTCAAACTCTTGGGCTTAAGTGATTCTCTTGCCTCAGCCTCCCAAGTAGCTGGGACTACAGGTGCCTGTCAAATCGAGTGGTTAGTTTTCAGAGACAGGGTCTCACTCTTGCTCAGGCTGGTCTCAAACTTGTGAGCTCATCTAGAACTTTCTTTCTTTTCTTTGGAGTCTCACTATGTCGCCCTTGGTAGAGTGCTGTGGTGTCACAGCTCACAGCAACCTCTAACTCCTGGGCTTAAGCGATTCTCTTGCCTCAGCCTCCCAAGTAGCTGAGACTACAGGCGCCCACCACACCAAGCAATCAGCCTCTCAAAAGAGCTGGGATAACAGGCATGAGCCACCTCGCCCCACCCAAATGACCTTTTATCTCTAACTCTCCTTTTCTTTCATTACCATTGGCTGATTTGTTTAAGAAGTGTGCTTTCTTTTGGACCACTGGCAATGGTGTGAAAAATTTGGGAATTGTAGATTATATGTATGTATTTGTACTATTACCTTTCCTTTAGTGGATATAGAAAATGAACATTCTAACATTCTTTTACAGTTGCAAAGTTCTGTTATAATCTCAAAAATTCTTCTATAGTTCTGTTTAAGATGCAGAGGTACAAGCCTAATGTTCTGTAATGAAATTCTGGAGGGAATGAACCTAAATGTCTGCATTGCTTAGAAATTGAATGATCAGTGACAGTAGTATGTCATTTATTGTATAGTATTCGAAAACATGAGTTTTGTAGACTGAATTTGTTTAGCTTCCTTACATCACTACTTTTGTTAGTTTAGTGACTTTTAAATAATTACTTAAATCTGTTTTTAGCAGTTTCTTTTTATTGTAAAAACCCTATGCCTAGGAAATGTTTAAAATATTCAGTATTCTATCATCTATAATAGAAAAAGTTGGCCAAGCCTGGTAGTTCATGCCCATAAACCTAACGTTTTGGGAGACGGAGGTGGGTGGATTGTTTGAGCTCAGGAGTTTAGAATGAGCCTGAGCAAGAGCCAGACCCTGTCTCTACTAAAAACAGAAAATACGAGCCAGGTGTCATGGTAGCACCTGTAGTCCCACCTACTCGGGAGGCTGAGGCAAGAGGATCATTTGAACCTAAGAGTTTGAGGTGGCTATGAAATAGGCCTATGCCATTGCACTCTAGCCTGGGCAACAAAGTGAGACCCTGTCTCAAAAAAACAAAAACAGAAAACTTTGCCTTTTTTTTTTTTTTTTTGAGACAGAGCCTCAAGCTGTCACCCTGGATAGAGTGCTGTGGCATCACAGCTCACAGCAACCTCCAATTCCTGGGCTCAAGCAAGTCTCCTGCCTCCGCCTCCCAAGTAGCTGGGACTATAGGTGCCCGCCACGACGCCCGGCCAGTTTTTGGTTGCAGCCCTCATTGTTGTTTGGCGGGCCTGGGCTGGATTCGAACCCGCCAGCTCAGGTGTACGTGGCTGGCGCCTTAGCCTGTTGAGCCACAGGCGCTGAGCCGAAAAACTTTGCCTTCTTAATCAGATTTTTTTTTTTTTTAATTGAGACAGAGTCTTACTCTGTCACCCAGGGTAGAGTGGCATGGCATCACACACAGCTAACAGCAACCTCATACTCTTGGGCTTGAGCAGTCCTCTTGTCTCACCCTCCAAGTAGCTGGGAGTACAGGCATGTGCCATGATGTCAAGCTAATTTTTCTTTTTCTTTTTTTCTCTTCTCAAGAGCAAGACAGGGTTTTGCTCTTGGCCAGGCTGGTCTTGAACTCCTGAGCTCAAGCGTTCCACCCAAATCAGTCTCCCAGAGTGCTCGCATTACAGGCATGAGCCACCTTGCCTGGTCTTTTTGTTTTTTCAGACAGAATCTCACTATGTCGTCCTCGGTATAGAGTGCTATGGCATCACAACTTACAGCAACCTTAAACTTTTAGGCTTAAGCAATCCTCTTGCCTCAGCCTCCTAAGTAGCTGGGACTACAGGTGCTGGCCACACAACGCCTGGCTATTTTTTTATTGCAGTTGTCATTGTTGTTTAGCAGGCCTGGGCTGGGCTTAGTGTATGTGGCTGGTGCTCTACTCACTGAGGTACAATGCCAAGCCACCTCCCCAGGTCTAATCAGAAATATTTTACATCATGCAGGACCTAACATGAGTGAATGGAGACACATACAGAGATTACGCAACTCAAACTGCTTGTGATAAACTCCCATGTTTTCAATTTTATTTTTGTAAATAATAACAACAATAAGAAACTGGCTAATGGTTCATTAAATGCTTTATTATAACCCCCTTTCCAAGACTAGTCCATATAATTAATGTGTCCTAAGACGACTTTCGACACTAACTCACACAGTTGTAGTAACATAGGCTGAGCAGGTAGATTATCTTTTTATCAGTGTAATGTCTTTACAACAGCATTCTAATTTGCTTCCTTCAACTTCAACATGCATATTTTTTCCTTTTAATACTATATAACTTCATAAATTATAAAGAGCAAGGCCCTAAGAGCAGGTATAAACTCTGTCATTGTTTTTCTTTTCTATCCCTAGATATCTGTACTACAGTCAATCTGTTTTTCTTGTGGGAAAAGAAAAGATGTTAAGGCATTTTCTTTCCATTTCTAATTTCTTGATTTTTTTTATTTTGTGTGTGATAGTTTTTTTGCCAACATTTTCCCATCTTCTTGTAAACAAATTACAGTACCCCCCTTCAAAGTCCTTCCTTTGTACTATGCCAGTATCTAGTTAATCGTTTTTCTTAACTGTTAGTCTTTTTATACAAATTGTCTTGTTCATTATGCTGTTACTTCACCACTTCATTCTTACTTATCTTTTTTTGTTTTTTCTTTGAGACAGGGTCTCACTATGTCACCCTCAATAGAGTGCTATGGTGTCACAGCACACAGCAACCTCCAACTCTTGGGCTTAAGTGATTCTCTTGCTTCAGCCTCCTGAGTAGCTGGGACTACAGGCACCCGCCACAACACCCAGCTATTTTTTGGTTGCTGATTTCATTGTTGTTTAGCAGGCCCAGGCCAGGCTCGAACCCACCAACCTCAGTGTATATGGCCAATGCTCTACCCACTGAGTTATAGGTGCCGCCTACCACCCCATTCTTTAATCCAGGCGTCCTCAAGCTTTTTAAACAGGGGGCCAATTCACTGTCCTTCAGATGGTTGGAGGGCTGGACAGTAGTTTAAAAGAAAAAACTATGAACAAATTCCTATACACACTGCACATACCTTATTTTGAAGTAAAAAACAAAACGGAACAAATACAATTCACACCAACGCATATGGCCTGCGGGCCGTAGTTTGAGGACCCCTGCACGGTCTTTTCCCTATTGCCTTTACCAAAATTGTATTATCAAGATCAGTGGCTTTGGCTTGGTGCCCATAGCTTAGTGGTTAGGGTGCCAGCCACATACACCTGAGCTGGTGGGTTCGAATCCAGCCTGGGCCCGCCAATCAACAATGACGGCTGCAACCAAAAAACGGCCGGGCGTTGTGGCGGGCGCCTGTAGTCCCAGCTACTTGGGAGGCAGAGGCCGGAGACTCGCTTGAGCCTAGGAATTGGAGGTTGATGTGAGCTGTGATGCCACGGCACTCTATCTAGGGTGACAGCTTGAGGCTCTGTCTCAAAAATAAATAAATAAATAATTAAAAAGAAGTCAACATGATAAGGGGATCTAATAGCTAGTTTAGATTGTCAGGTAAATATAATTTTTCAGGTAACATGTAAGCTGAGTACTGAATGACGATCAGAAGAGAAAGGGAGATCGCTATTTCTACCAGAGGAAACAAAACCTTTCTTTAGTACTAAGACTACAAGACAAGAATTTAGTCATTTTTGTTCCTTAAGGCTATGTTGACTTCTTTAGGTATAGTTAGTGTACACAAATCATTGTTTTTATGGACGGATCTTCCAGCATGGTTCCTAATTAAATGGCAGTGACCTGGCTTAGCGCCTGTAGCTCAGCAGCTAGGGCGCCAGCCACATGCACCAGGGCCGGTGGGTTCGAACCCAGCCCAGGCCTGCTAAACAACAATGACAGCAGCAGCAACAAAAAAATAGCTGGGTGTTGTGGCAGGCGCCTGTAGTCCCAGCTACTTGAGAGGCTGAGGCAAGACAATCACTTAAGCCCGAAAGTTTGAGGTTGCTGTGAGCTGTGACGTCATGGCACTCTACCTAGGGCAACGTAGTGAGACTCTATGTCCCCCCCTCCATCCCGCCAAAAAAAAATTCACTTCCTTAGTTGTATAGCCATATTTCAAGTGGTTGGCACCTATATGATTGGACAACACAAATAAAGAACATCTTCAGTGTTGCAAGTTCTCCTAGGAAGTGATAGTCTGGAAACCTACTAGAATATATCAGTATGCTCCTTGAGATTTTGTTCACTGTTATCCTCACTAGTGATTAACACAAGTGTCAAATAAATATTTGTTAAATGAGGAAATTAATATGGATTAAATTAGTATGGATGAATGGAAGCACCATTATCTGCTCTCAGATAAAAAGTGACAAAATATGCATAAGGTTTTTTTTTTTCTTTGTTATTTTTATTTTTTTGAGACAGAGTCTCACTGTGTTGCCAGGCTAGAGTGCCATCATATCATTATATCTTACAGCAATCTCAAACTCCTGGGCTTAAGCAATCCTCCTGCCTTAGGCTCCCAAGTAGCTGGGACTATAAGCACCTGCCACAAAACCCAGCTTGTTTTTCTATTTTTAGTAGAGATGGGAGTCTTGCTCTTGTTCATGCTGGTTTTGAATTCCTGAGCTCAAGTGATCCTCCTGCCTCAGCCTCCCAGAGTGCTAGGATTAGGCACGAGCCACTGTGCCTAGCCAAAATGTGCATAAGCTTTAAGGTGAGAAAGTGCTTGGTATGTTTGAGAAACTAAGAGAAGACTGGCTTTCATCATTCATTCATAGAGTTTCACTTTGTTCCCCTCAGTAGAGTTGTGATGGCATCATAGCTAACAGCAACCTCAAACTCTTGGTTTCAAGATTCTCTTGCCTCAGCCTCCCAAGTTGCTGGGACTACAGATGCCTGCCACAACTCCTGGCTATTTTTAGAAACAAAGTCTTGTGCTGGCTCAGACTGGTCTTAAACTCCTGAGCACAAGCAATCTACCCACCTCAGCCTCCCAGAGTGCTAGGATTATAGTCATCAGTCAGCTGGCCAGCCTAAGACTGGCTTTACAACAGAGAGAAGTAAGACAATTGAGAACAATAAAGAGGTGGTGATAACTTGAACCCCATAAGCAAAAAATCTGAAACTTGAATTTTGTTGAAAGTATGTTGGGGGGCGGTGCCTCTGGCTCAGTGGGTAGAGCGCCAGCCCCATATATCAAGAGTGGTGGGTTCAAACCCGGTCCCAGCCTAACTGCAACAAAAAATAGCTGAGCATTGTGGCAGGCACCTGTAGTCTTAGCTACTTGGGAGGCTGAGGCAACAGAATTGCCTAAGCCTAGGTGTTGGAGGTGAGCTGTGTAATGCCACGGCACTCTACAGAGGGTGATAAAGTGAGCCTTTGTCTCTACAAAAAAAAAAAAAGAAAAGATAATACGTTGGGAAGTGATGGAAAGGTTTGTAGACTAGCAATAATGTGATCTGATCTGGATGCCTTTTCAGCAAATTTTTTTTACTAGCGTTCTTGTGAGTTTAATAAAGTGGTAGGTATGATTTAAGTAAATAACTGCCTGCAGAGAATCTAGATTATTCATTTACTTCATTTTTGGTGTTCTAGCATCCTTATTTTATGTACATATTTTTAATGATTGTGTACTTAAAAGCAGGACCTTATAGGCAAGAATTTGTTTTTGTTTTTTCCAGTGAAGGTGGTGTTTTTAAGGCTCATCTCACTTTCCCAAAAGATTATCCCCTCCGGCCTCCTAAAATGAAATTCATTACAGAAATCTGGCACCCAAATGGTAAGTTCATCTAATTGTACTTTTACATTTGCAAATGTGGTGGCCTGTCATTGAAGTTTTAATAAGAAAGCTATAGTTCTTAATGAAATTTCCTCTGTAATTTTTGTTCTAAGTTCATTGTATTCATGTACATAATGGCCTTGTGCTAAATTCTTTGAAAGAGGAGTAACAGATCGTATGGAAAGTTTCTTTTTTAATGAGTTTTTAGTCCTTTTTTGAGACTCAGTGTTCCAAACTAGGGACAAAATCACTGTGTGAATAGTCAGCATCAATGGAGTTCCTATGATTAAGGTGATAAATTTCAAGGTATTAGGTGACTTACTGGCTATTAGAGCATAGAAATTTTTAAACCTGGTTTTTTATCTATATTTTCTCACCTTACCTTTTACACCATAGTAACTCTTTTTATCTGCGTATATTCTTAGCTGTAAAAAAAGGAAGTTCCCATCTACGTTATGAGGTGACTGATTTGATCAAAAGAAATAATATACTGTATCAATGCTGTGTGTGGAAACATAAACAAATTGCATATTTTAAGCTTGGAAAGCATACATTTCTGTTGTGGATGAAATAATGATGTTGACCTTTTTTAAACAAAGAGCCACCATTTAAAGTCTACTTTATGAAATGAACCCTAGGTTAGGCTAGATAAGTTATATTCATTCATATGCACTCTCTTTGAGTTTTTGGCCTTGTTTTTTTTTTTTCCCTTTTTTTCTTTGAGACACAGCCTCAAGCTGTCACCCTGGATAGAGTGCTATGGCATCACAGGTCACAGCAACCTCCAATTCCTGGGCTCAAGCGAGTCTCCTGCCTCCGCCTCCCAAGCAGCTGAGACCACAGGTGCCCGCCACAACGCCCAGCCATTTTTTGGTTGCAGCCGTCATTGTTGTTCCGCGGGTCCGGTCTGGACTTGAACCCGCCAGCTCAGGTGCACGTGGCTGGCGCCCTAGCCCGTTGAGCCACAGGCGCCGAGCCTGGCCTTGTTTTTTATGATACAGCTTGTAGAGATTATAATTATTTTGACTGTGTGTAATCAGAGTAGTCTTTGGGACCGCCAGACTGATGTTGGTTTCTGCTTCTCATTGTCAAGACTGTCTTGGTTGTAAGGAATGAAAACACAAGAGTGTGCCAAATAAAGTGTGCACATTTTAAGAAAGGAAAAAAATTGCATTAAACTTGTAATACTCAGCTCGGCGCTAAAAGTACATTGGTTATGCCGCCAGCCATATATGCCGAGCCTGGCAGGCTTGAACCCAGCCTGGGACAGCTAAGCAACAATGATAACTGCAACAAAGAAATAGCTGGGCGTTGTGGCAGGCACCTATAGTCCAGCTACTCAGGAGGCTAAGGCAAGAGAATTGTTTAAGTCCAAGAGTTTGAGGTTGCTATGAGCTGTGATGCCACAGTACTCTACCAAGGGCGACATAGTGAGACTCTGTCTCCAAAAAAAAAAAAGACCAGGCGGCGAGGTGGCTCATGCCTGTAATGCTAGCATTCTGGGAGGCTGACTCGGGTGGATTGCTTGAGCTCAGGAGCTGAAGATCTGCCGCAGCAAGAGCAAGACCCCATCTCAGCCAGACATTGTGGCAGCTACTAATACTTGCTGTAACATGGGCAAATCTTGAAACATTATGCTAGTAAACAAAGTCACTTACAAAAGATCACATAGTGTAAGATTCTATTTATATGAAATGTACAGAACAGGCAAATTCCATAAAGACAGGAAGTAGATTAGTGGTTGAGGAGGGCTGTGTGGGGAGGCAGAGAGAGTTAGGGAGGGGAATGAAGAATGATTGCTAATGGCTATGGATTTCTTTTCAGGGTGATGAGTTGTTTTTTTTCTTTTGAGACAGAGCCTCAAGCTGTGGCCCTGGGTAAAGTGCTATGGCATCATAGCTTACTGCAACCTCCAACTCCTGGGCTTAAGCAGTTCTCTTGCCTCAGCCTCCCAAGTAGCTGGGACGACAGGCACCTGCCACAACACCCAGCTATTTTTTGGTTGTAGATGTCATTGTTGTTTGGCGGGCCTGAGCTGGATTCGAATCCGCTAGCTCTGGTGTATGTGGCTGGCGCCCTACTCACTGAGCCACAGGCACCACCCTTTTCTTGAGCTACAGGCAACGAGAGCTGGGGGGTGATGAGTTTTAACTGTGGTATTGGTTGTACAACTTTGTAAACATATAAGGTGACACCTGTGGCTCAAAGGATTAGGGCGCCGGCCCCATATACTGGAGGTGGCGGGTTCAAACCCGGTCCCGGCCAAAAACTTCAAAAAATAAAAACTAAAACTTTGTAAACATATAGATAAACACCATTAGTACACTGCAAATAGGTGAATTGTAAGGTAGGTGAATCATATCTCAACAAAGCTGTTATAAAGATTATTGCAGGGTAAATACTAGTTTTATGTGGCTTAGATGTATTCAATTTTGGATTTGGTTTTTCTTTAGGTATACTTGCTACTTCCAGTTAGATAATTAGATAAAACTAGTCCAGGGCTCTGGGATCAGCTTAGGACCTTAATTTACTATATCAAGATGATAGATAACATTGTGATATAAGTTAATTTATCTAGGGAAAAAGTGGTTAATGTTGAAGATTAGGATAATACCAAAAGTTGGGTTAAAGGAAAGGAAAATTTTATTTATTTATTTTTATTTTTTTGAGACATAGCCTCAAGCTGTCACCCTGGATAGAGTGCTGTGGCATCACAGCTCACAGCAACCTCCAATTCCTGGGCTCAAGCGAGTCTCCTGCCTCTGCCTCCCAAGTAGCTGGGACTATAGGCGCCCACCACAATGCCCAGCCATTTTTTTTTGGTTGCAGCTGTCATTGTTGTTTGGCGGGCCTGGGCTGGATTGGAACCCGCCAGCTCAGATGTACGTGGCTGGCGCCTTAGCCCGTTGAGCCACAGGCGCCAAGCCGGAAAGGAAAATTAAGAAGACTGAAGAGCACTTCAAGAAGTGGGGAAAAGGGCAGAACTTGTGGCTCAATGAGTAGGGCGTTGACCCCATATACTGAGGGTGGTGGGTTCAAACTCGGCCCTGGCCAAACTGCTACAAAAAAATTGCCAGGCATTGTGGCGGGCGCCTGTAGTCCCAGCTGCTCAGGAGACTGAGGCAAGAGAATCGCTTAAGCCAGGAGTTGGAGGTTGCTGTGAGCTGTGTGACACCACGACACTCTACCGAGGGCGATAAAGACTGTCTCTATCAAAAAAAAAAGGAGGAAAAAAAAAAAAAAAGAACTGGGGAAAAACAGTGTGTCACAGAAGCCAGGGGAGGGAAATGTGCCCAGGAAGATGTTGTCAGCAGTGTCTGTTGTTTTGTGCTAAGAGAGTTTTTTTAGATTTTGGAGATTATGAGGCCTGACAGTTAACTCATCCTAGAAAAAAATGCTACAAACCTCATTGCTGAATGTCATTACTGTCACCTATGAGGTACTTCCTTTAGGAAGCTATGCAACAGCACGAGCACCTAGTCCATCCTTTCAAGTAATTTTGGGACTCTTTTTCTGGAATGGTTTATCAAAGTTGCCATCGTATTACCCTTGAGGTTTTGAATGTCATCAAAATGACTTCTTTTCAGTGTAGCACCTGTAGCTCAGTGGGTAGGGCGCCGTACACATACACCGAGGCTGGCAGGTTCGAACCCAGCCCAGGCCTGCTAAAAAACAAAATAGCTGGGCATTGTGGTGGGCACCTGTAGTCCCAGCTACTTGGAAGGCTGAGGCAAGAGGATCCACTTAAATTTGAGGTTGCTGTGAGCTGTGATGCCAGGACACTCTACCGAGGGCACTATAGTGAGATTCTTTCTCAAAAAAAAAAAAAAGTCTTCCATGTACTATTTCCTTTATCTTTGGGTAAAGAAAAAAGTAACTGGAGATTTCATGGAGTAAGAAGGGTGTACCCATACAGTTGTTTACTGGCTAAAAAACTCCCTCACAGACATGCTTTGTAAACTGGTACATTATTGTGATGCAGGAGTCTTGCATTGCTTTGGCCGTGTGGTGGCTAACACCTATAATCCTAACACTCTTGGAGGCCGAGACAGATCGGATGACCTGAGCTCAGGAGTTTGAGATTGTTCTCGCCAGAGCGAGATCCTGTCTCTACTAAAAATAGAAGAGCCAGGTGGTTGTGGTGGTGAGCACCCTGGTGTCCCAGCTCCTTAAGAGGCTGAGGTAAAGAAGATTGCTTGTGCCTAAGCATTTGAGATTGCTGTGAACTAGAATGACACCAAGTTGAGACACTGTCTTAAAAAGAAAAAGAGTCACACCTTTCTTATGTTAAGATTTTCCTGTTTCTCTGATGTTTACTTGATTTGCTATGCTTCTCACAGCCACTTGAGGATTTTGACCCATAATTTGATGGATTTTTGCAGTGTTTTCATCAATTCTGCACATTATTGGCCACCCTCACCTCTCTTCATCAGTGATGATTTTTCTGCCATCAGAAAAATGTTTAATCCATTTGTAAACTTCTATTTTCTTCATGGCATTAACTCCATAGACTTGGACGAACATGTCTCTGATTTTACTTCTGCTTTTGCCAAATTTAACAAGACATTTATGAATTTCTTCATCTAATTTAAAGTTCTGTCATTCTTAAGACGTCACGTAAAAGCATGCAACAACAATAATGAATGCCACTCAGCAAGGTACCACCACATGTTAATGCAAACATAACTGAGAGACAGTGATATACCAAAGTTATGAAACCTTACCAATCTGTTTGTACAGTGCTGCCAGTGTAAGCTCACAGTGACAAGTTTGTGAACTTAGTTGTCAGACTTCGTATGTTTTGTTTTTAGTAATTGATACTGGGACTGTCAGCTAGCTATCTTGAGGGAAATGATTCCGTTTTCTTTATACTAGCCAGCAAAGTGATTTAAAGCTCTAAATGGACTAAAATTATGGGTGGTTTTAAAAAATACTAGTGACTATCACTTATTTGGTATACATATATTACGGACAAGAATTTTCTAGTTTCTCAAGTAGTAAATGTTGAAAGATTAACAAGGAGACTAAAGAAAAATGATAGCTACATGCACTATAGGATTTTTAAGTAAGTTTTCTATCAGAAAGTGAAAGCACCAGAGAACATTGAAATGAAAGAGAAAAATAATAAGCAAAAATTATATGAGGGAAAATTAAGCATTTTGGCAACAGAAAAGTAAACCCAAGTACTTTAACTGTCTGGTAAAGAATGAGAACAAACATCCCTCAAGAAAGGAAGAACAGGTTATATTCATGGAATATTGTCACCTCAGAGGTACTGAGAAAGCTAATTAAACCACATATCATGTATGAAATTTAAACAATATTAGTAATAGTCTTCTTCCTGGGTGAAGAGACAACACAATGGTCATATTGCTGATGACTATATAAATTGACATAATCCTTTAAAATATAATTTGGTGGCTTGGTGCCTGTGGCTCAGCGGGCTGAGGTACCAGCCACGTACACCTGGCGGGTTCGAATCCAGCCTGGGCCCGCCAAACAACAATGACAGCTGCAACCAACAAATGGCCGGGCGTTGTGGCGGGCGCCTGTAGTCCCAGCCTCTTGGGAGGCAGAGGCAGGAGACTCGCTTGAGCCCAGGAATTGGAGGTTGCTGTGAGCTGTGATGCCACAGCACTCTATCCAGGGTGACAGCTTGAGGC